>JAGDQP010007863.1:0-65439 GCA_022664845.1 Lepisma saccharinum | reverse complement strand
TGTCCACTTAGCTACACAGACAATAACAAATGTGTTGTTAAATCAGCCATAAAGCTGTCAGCAAATTATCTCCGGCTTCATCAAAGTTTGAATTTCATTTAAGGCATTTAGGCATCTATGGGTAAGGCCGGTTCCATAAAAAGTTGATCTGTAGATCAAGATCAAGCTGAAATTAATCCACAATCCTGAGAACTTAATGTTGCATCAACCTATTACGAATATACTGTTCTAATAATTACAACACTAATTAACTGGTGTTAATGACAATTTGCAGAAATTGAATGAACACGCCAGAGCTGAAATGGGTCATCGAGTTAGTCGGGTGATGCGGGTCAGGTTATGCACCGCCATCGGGTCTCGGATTCGAACTCGTTCTGATCAGATGATTCGATTGAAACCTTATAAACCGGAGGACAAAGAAGAGATTTTAATTATTTTCTTGCATTTGAACACTGTTTCTTTCACGACTGACAAGGACTGGAGATGTTACCTCCAGAGCACGAAATATACGAGGACATTCCCAGCTAATTAGATTTTCCACGCAGGGTCAATCGGGTTACCAGTTCATTCGGGTCAAGTATTGGAAGAGGTCACTTATGGGTCAGGACCGATCACCACGTCGTCAAAAGTCGCCCGGTTTTAGCTCTGCAACACGAACACGCACAAATAGAGAGAGAGTGTGTGTGTAAGAGAAAGAAGTAATAAATAAGGGAAAAAGATAAATATAAATAGAGAGAAACAAAGGGAGAGAGAGAGGCCAGTTAAAAATAAAAATATTATTTATCATTATACTAAAGAACAACCTCTGAATCTCGCCACTGATGTCTCGTAGTTCTCCAACCGAAGATGAATCTCTGTTCGCAGTCATTATTTTATACGAAAAAAGACACTACCTGGTTGTGAAACGAACTGAGGTATTCAGTTTAGAAGTCTAGCACCATAGTGATATTGCACAGGTTACCCTACACAAAACATGCTTAACAAATGCTATAGTGTTTTTTCTGAGAATAATAACATGAAACGTGGATATTTCAGACCAATAGTGTGTTCTTAATTGTCTTGTGAATCGTCATAAAGTTTCTTTTGCGTTTGCCAACCAACATTCGCAAATCGTCGTCTTCTCTACAGTCACACACGTGTTTGCTTTCACATTCTTAAGGATTCTCCGTTTAATATGAGAAGTCACTCTTCGATTCTTTACAATCACTTTGTGAAAATGCTTGGCTTGAACAGGGTTTGAACCGATGTTGGCTACCTTTAGTGCTGAAAAGTGAAGCTCGTTACCCCTACACCATCATACCAGATAATTAAATAAGCCAAATATTGCTAAGTTCAGAACTAATCTTTAGAAATAACAGTCTTCTTCTTGTAAGTTGTTTACTCCAAAGTCACTTTATTTATTCGACGACATATAGAGAAATTAGTGATCACTGGTATCTGAAATAACAAAATATCCAGAAGAAATGAAAGAAACAATAACATCTTATGCAGTAATTTCTCCAGACAAGTTTAAAATGGAAGCTTATACGAGTATGTATTATTATCATTATTATTATCCACATTATAAAGCTGACTTTATTAAGGACGAACACTGACAGCTTGAATATATTTTCTTTTAAGGTAAAATCTTCCAAAGATAGCACAAAGACACCCGACGGACGTTCAAAGGATGTCTTTCTCGGGACATTCGGATGTCGAAGGACATCAAATTCATCCCATGGGGCTTTCTTGAAACGTCCACGGAATGTACAAATATTTGCCTTGGTCCTGGAAACTAAATTCCCATGGGACGGGCGCAGGACTTCATTGGGATACACATGGCATTCAATGGTGAGGTTATAGGACATTCTATATCCCACATATTTCCCACGGACATCGAAGGGATCTCCATTGGATATCCCATCGTAGCCCGGGGGATGCCCAGGACATGCGTATTTGGGATGTCTACGGTACAATCCGCATGAGCGAAATTTCGGTGGTAGAAATAAAGAACGGAAAAATAGTTGTTTACTAGTATACATATTTAGTATAAATTTGTTCATTGTGATTATTAAGTCGTTTGTAAATTTTCCTTCTGTGTGTAGCTGGGTTTGAACCTTGGACCTTCCGATTTGAAACTCGTTACGCTAACAACTGGACTATCGAGCTATGATATTGATGAGTATTTTGCTATTCCTTTTATGTTCGAAGGCTGTTCCTTAAGAAAAGGGCATTCGAAAATGGAATCACGGACTGAATCGTTTCTTAGAACTATGAAAGCTGCTTCGTAGATTTTTCTTTCCCATCCTCCCCCGTCTGGTAATTCACAACATTGCTGTCCCATGACAGTGTCGTAAAGTGGCAATACTTTGAAGTTATAGTCTCTGTTGGCAGGGAACCACTGTCGACCCTCTGTTAATATTTGAAAGGACCGATTGATTGAATTGTTAGCATCAGACATGAGTAGACGGACATTCAGTTTTAGGTAAGTTGGATTTCCAACCACTTCGTTTAATGCCCCTCCTCCGCACTAGGAACTTGAACCCATGAGCCGGCCGGGTGGCCAAGCGGTCTGCGGCGGTAGGCCATCGGCTAGAAGGTCCCGGGTTCGAGTCCAAGAAGGGGCATGGGTGTGGATTTTAACAGCTAAAGGGCGAATCGTGACGGGCCGAAGTCCAAAGTTACTAGACTGGCCCATATAAAACTAAAGTTTAAAGTTTTTGAACCCGTGAATATGCGCAAATTAATAATTTTGTAATTTAACATATAGTAAATAAATAAATATACTGTTTCAATTATAAACTCAACAGTAAGAAATATTTCTATTGCATTTTAAAAATATATTTCCCAGCTTTTATTTTCTTCAAAATGATTCAAAAATAGTTTTAAAATATTTTCCTTGTTTATTTTTAACATCTTCTTTGAGGAAAGGCATCAGAAAATATTATTAAAATATTTTCTTTTATGAACTGGCTACACATTCTCTTTTTACACCAGTATACACAATTCAATAAATGTTATCAATATTATGAAAACATTTATGTTATTCACACGATATTTTCCTTTGGGAGACCCGAGCTCTATCCCCACTTAAGACTGGGAAAATTATTTGACTGTAGCAGCACCTGAGTTGATTTAAACTTCTAAGTTAATTAATAAAAATAAAAATCAGGTTGAATAAAATATACTACTGCGAGCAAATTTCATATTATTCAGGAACAATGTTAAAGATATAAAAAAGTTCTTTCTAAAAATATTTGCAAAATGTTTTTAATATCTAGCAAATACGTACGCAATTTTAAATACATACTTTTAAGTAAACGTTCTTTCCCACCTATCGAGGATCGAAATATTGTATATGTGTTCTGAAAGTACACAGCCAGAATAGTATAAATGTGGAATACTAGCGGCAGATACCAAAGGGTATAGAAGTTATGTGGGTTTAAACGAGGAGCCGGTCGCAATAGTAATCTCCTATAACATCTCATAGCATTGTTACGTTACATACGTGCAGTGTAAATACAACTTCGAAATCACTATTTACAGGGTCGGCCCGTGTATATGTGGGTAAGTTGTCGGTTTTTAGAGTGAAAGAACCCGTGTTCGACTCCTAGCGCGAGCAAGTTTTTCGTTTCTTTTTTTCAAAACCCATTTCTATATGTTCATATTTATTAGTCATAATTGCTTTCTTGTATTTTTCTTAGATCTTACATTAGTGACCATGGGTTAGCGAGGGTCAGGTCAGGTCAGGTTCGCACAATCATAACCGAACCTGATCTTACCTAACCTACTCTTACCCATGGTCCAAGATAATTTAAGAAAATGCAAGAAAACAATTTTTAATAGTCAATATGAAAAATTGAAATGTTTTTTGAAAGAAAAAAAAAACGAAAAAATCTTGCCCCCGCCGGGATTCAAGCCCGGGTTCTTTCACTCAACAAGCCGACACCTTAACCACGTGTACACATTTTTAATCTCTTTATCTCGTTTCCGTCTCATCCCTCTTAATTGTTTCTTTTTCTCATTCAATCGTGTTTGTTTGTCCTCACCTTTAGACCTAACTCCGGTCTCTCGTTCCAAGCCCTCGCCTGGTGGGCCCACCGTAGCTATGTCCCCTAGAGTCCCACCAAATGTTCCCTCTGCCGCATTGTCCGCCATATGTTCCCTAGCCCGGAGTAAGTTCGCCCCCCAAAAAAAAAATATTTGTTACCTCATCACTGTCAATTTCTGCATCAAGTTCACCATCTATCACTAGCGCACTTACATCGTCAGAAGTCAAAACACCGACCTCACCACCGGGTAATATTTCCTTTTGTCCCTCAATCTCACTGGGGTCTATAGCATCCATCCAGTCCTCCTGTAGTTCTGCTTCATCCATACTGTCCATAACCTCACTTGTTTGCACCTCTTTTTCTACACTTTTGTTGTTTGATTCCTCTTCTTTCTTCTCATTGACCGACGTAAGGGAACGGTCAACCATTTCAGGTACTTGCAGGGTTGTAAAGCGGAGTTAAAGCCCGATATCATTGCAGTTCCCACCGAAACAATTTTCAATATAAACACTGCAGTATGTAACTTTTTTCTTTATTCCCGACAGAGCACAATAGAAATTCTGATTGTGCGCCCCTTCCTGGGCCGTGCGTGTGTGTAGGTTGGGCTTCAGTGATGCTGCCGGGGTGGAGCCACTAGGTCTCCCAGATTAGCACACCTTCTTTCTGAGGCCCTACGATTTCTTTTAAACTCGAAAAAAGTATGTTGAACCCACCAGGGCCAGGGGCGTCGTACTGTTCTTCCCAACCACTCAGGTTTTCCCGATCGTTGCGCGTTTCCCTATTAACCCCGTCTTTTACGCTGGGACAATTTGCTAGTAAATGCCCCGGTTCCGCGGAGAAGTTACAGGTAATTGGCTGAAACTGGTAATTCACCAAGGGCCTAAACCCACTGACTGACATTACATTAAGTATGTCTTTATGCAGACACATTTTCACAAATTGTCGGCCAGTACGAATATTATAATAAATGAGATCTTCAGTGAAATATTCGCCTTCAATGTCTTGGATTGTTCCATACGCACTCAAAGCAACCTTTAAGTCTTCCGCAGGCAATTGCTACAGGTGAAATATGTACCAACGTTATGGGTTTCGCGGCTAAATCCACCATTAGCCGATAATTGTGTATTTAGTCGCGAAACTCAACTGTTCCCTCACACTTATGTAAGATCGCAGTAAATAAATCAGCAAAAGTTTGATTCAGGAAAGGAATAGGTCTACGGCCTAAAAAATCAATTTCAATGGAACAGCTTTCATCGGGTCGAAGCCCGAAAGTCTCATATATAAACACATGCGCCGTATACTAGAGGGAAATCCTTTCACTAGTTGAAAATGGATTCGTAAAGTGTTAATCCGTTCGACTTTCATCGTAAAATTTGTCTCTAATTTGCTCTCCTCACACACTTTCACTTGTGACTGATTCCGAAGAAAACACTTCGCTCAAAACACCCAATGCTATTTCGCTATACACAACTGTCTAAAACAAAACGAGAAGCCATTATATTATTAACTCAACACATATATCCATCAAACTTCGCTAATTGCCGCCCCGCCGGAAATATTTCTCCATTCTCCACTCCGACTATCATATTTCTTACTTCACTAAACCACACAATAACCAAACAGCAAAAAGGTGAAAACAAATATCACCAGTCTTAAAAGCACACGCTACTCAACGCAATACTTTTTTTTATCAGCTCGACGCGCAGGGCTGGGCAGCCATATTGCCACTCACTTGGAAACACTTCCGGTAGAAATAGCCCCCTCTCGCTTATCCTGAACGATTTTGTAACAGCAAGAAGCGCTCAACCCGGAAGCTGCAGTTTGGTCTTGTGGTGATGACGTTGGAAAGCTGGTGTACTGGTCCAGGATTCAAACCCTGGCGTCGACTATTTACATATTTTTTAAAAAGAAAATTAAAGTTTTTTTCGCTTTTTATGTAAATACACAATAGGAAATTTAATAAAAGTTGTAATTTATAATTTTAAAAGAGGCCACTAAAAACTAGGATGTATATAAATCCACCAGGGCAGGATGCACACCGAGCGATAGCGAGGTTTGCAAGGGGGGAGGGTGTGTCCGAAGGGAGCTGGGCGGCGTTAGCCGCAGAGGGGCGCAGCCCTGTTAGTGGTGGGCATACGCAAAAGTACTGTTTACTCAAAAGTTCTATTTAGGCAAAAGATCTGTGCCGTACCGGAAGTGTTTCCAAATGTGCTCCGGAAGTTGCCAAAATAGCTGCCCAAAACTGTGCGTCGAGCTGAAAAAAATCTTGCCTACTCAACTAGCCAGCCACACGTAATCAGCTGTTCGCTGTCTCTTGTTGAATATTTCTCCTCTCCCCCTCCTGTCTGCTACTCCGTTGCATCAACGTCCAGCTCGCTTGAGCGCTGCGAGTAAACAATCCACAGTCCGACCTTGTGAATGGTGATTTGGAAGTTGCATTTACACTGGAGGTGTGTTACGTAATAACGCTAAGAGATGTTATAGTGGATTACTGTTGTGACCGGCTCCTACTTTAAACCCTCATAACTTCTATACACTTTGTTGTTTGCCGCTAGGATTCCACATTTATACTATTCTGGTTGTGTACTTTCAGAACATATATACCATGTCTAGATCCTCGATGGTTAGGAAAGAATGTTTACTTGTTAGGCTACAAATATTTTTAATAGTTTATCCTAGAAGTGTGGTACGATTCAGAAAATATTTCCGGAATCTTTGAAAATATATTCATAATGAACATAGACATGAGTTCTAAATTAATTTATTTTGAATACGGATTTTTTAAATCTACTGTGTAGGAGATAATGCGTAAAATGCATCAAATACTTATTTTATAACGTATTCCAACACAAAATAATTTCGTTTGAACTGAAAACTGAAAATTATGTTGCCATAGTCATATCGGTACTTAGTAGTAAAAATATACAAAAATCAACAATGTGAATAGAAAACAAGAATTAGTACTTGAATTTGTTCGGATAAAAAATTCATCTCTTCTCCCACCAGGCTTGAACTGGTACTGAAAATATAAAAAATTCAGCCTTTCACGCTACTAACTGCGCTACAAAAACACGTTACCGGTAGAATGCCTTGATGCAAACTAGGAAACGGGAAACTTGAGCGGTAGTATTTAATCATTTTCCCTCATTTAAAACTTTGTTTTAAATCTTTATACTTGTGTATTTTCTTACGCTAACGTGTATGTTAATTTATGAATCCAATAGGAAAGTGTACCTTCTCACGTCGTTCTAGCGGAAGTAATACCGAACGAGGTGAAATGCATACGTATATGGAGAGCTCATGTAAATCGCGTGTGTAATAAATAATAAAACACTAAACCTTACTTTTTAGCCTAAACTAACCCCTGTTCAGTAATTTTATCAAGTTTCCTAAAGAGTACCTACATAAGAAAAGAAGAAACGTTATTTTTCTTTACATAAAATAAAGTATGTAAATATAACCACGCCAAGATTCGATCCCAGGCCTTTCGGATTCCAGCACCTCAAAGAATGTACAGGGTGTTGTAGATGATTTGTGAACATCACAACTACGATTACAAGTGTAATCAAATGTATTATGTAAATGAATGCGTTTGTGTATGCAAAAAATCTCTTGCGCAAGAGTAATGTGAGTGTGTGTGTATTTTGCTTATAGTATGTAAATTCCATGTAACCATTGTTATTGTATAATTCATAATCATGTATGTCATTTCTTTTTTTAACAGTTACAACCTTCACCAGAGAAGGAGAATCATTATACTCAGAAACCATTTTTTCCCGCGCTTTTGATCTCAGCAGACTATAAACAGCTTCAACTTCCCCTTTTTGAAGATTTGAGTGTCATTGGTTCCTTCGGAAATTGAGGGAAAGAGTGGAGTTGAATAAACAGACGTTGGAACAGACCCCTATTTAAAGGCAATCGCCCCCTTTGTTAACCTCTCAAAACTCAACTCTCAACGTTGAGACAACTCGCAAACTCATTCACTTGCTTGCTCAGGCAATAGTTATATATCCGAATAGCTCATAAATAAAATACGTATATATATATTGGCGAAGGAAAATGATCCTATCGAAAAAGAATTGATATGCCTCCTGAATAACGGAGATAAATGAGTTAATTCAGATATATAAAACCCCGATAGACTTGTAATAGCCGTACACGGTTCGGTAGCATAGTAATCATTCTCAGCCGGTCCTCTTAACTGAATTATCGCAAAGTTATGTCTGATTTAAGCTAGGCATCGTAAGATCCAAACTACCGGAAAGGTGCATTAAATTATGGACAGGGTCGTCTTTTTTAACCGACTTCATCGAATCTCGAAACTCCTAACTGATAGTTAAAGTACGTTATTAAATTAGAAAAATAGAGCTGAATTCTGAAATTAAACGTAGTATCTACTGAGATACTACGTATTCGAACATCTATCCGAAACGAAGAAGCTAAGTAAATTTTATTGTTCTTTATTCTATATATATATATAATCATAATAAACTAGTTCTTGTTGATTTTAATCAAAGTCGGTAATTCTTATTGAACAAACAAAAACTGAAATAGAGTAGCCTGATCCTGTTATTTTCTCACTGCACATTAGAGAGCATATTAGATATTCATGCATATTAGAGATCGCACTAACCGGTTCTTTACCTGTGCAAATTCCTGTTTATTATTATTATTATTATTACTATTTCGAGAAGTGAGGTAGAAACCTTCACAGATAATTGAAGTAGTAGCATTTGTAGATGCCAACAAGCGATTTGGTGTCGTTACTATTATTTATGTTTTTCTCAGTTCTCCGTTATCCAAGTCCCCCAGCGTAAAGTATCCAGGGCCGAAATCTAACCTATTGACACAGCCAAAATAATTAGTTACAAGAGTCACATGGTTTAATAAATAACATGGTTTAATAAATAATTAATGAATAACGTATATTTCCTACCCTACTCAGCTGTCAGAAAAATGAGAGTATCAAAAAAGTAGGAAAAACATATGGGAACCACCGAAATTTAGAAACCAGGGTGAGAATACATACGAGGATCTACGAGCCATTGTATCGTCTAAAACAGCGGTAGGAACGTAGGAAGGCAGGGGAGGCTGTATGGAGCAATACCTTAAGTTACTTTCTCGGAATTTACTTCTGTTTCAGCAAATCCGTGTGAAACAACAGTCAGGAAGGCGTATCTTTAGTTTTGAACGCTGTCTCATTGTCAACATAATTTCCTCAAGTAGCTACTGATATTCCTTGATCATAAAAGACAAGAAAATGAATGCATTCTTGCCAGGGATTCCGCCACGATTTCAGTATAGTAAAGTCCAAATTGAGAGGCTGGAAGTGAAGGAAAATGATCCTATCGAAAAAGAATTGATATGCCTCCTGAATAACGGAGAGAAATGAGTTAATTCAGATATATAAAACCCCGATAAACTCGTAATAGCTGTACACGGTTCGGTAGCATAGTAATCATTCTCAACCGGTCCTCTTTGACAGTAGCGAGTTTAATAGCTGATTTAACAACACATTTTTTATGGTCTGAACCGGGGGCTCGAAACGGTGAGAATAAAATCCAAACTTCAAATGAAACCGGAGGTAACTCGTTGACAGTAGCGAGTTTAATAGCTGATTTAACAACACATTTGTTATGGTCTGTGTAACTAGGTGGACAGTATGAGAAACTCTCATTCTCAAGTTTCTCGGTTCGATTTCCTTCCCAAACATGCAATTATTTTCTTTAAAAAATTAAGCACTGTAAATGATGTTCGCGATTGCTCCTGAAAGAGATTTATCCCGTAAAGGAAGAAAAACACAAGACAGAGGGAGAGAGAGAGGAGGAAAGTAGGAAAGGACGGAAAGTATGTATTCATGAGCTTTGAAATTTCATTAATTCCCACACCTTCCGCCACTCTTTTCCGCTTTCTTTCTGTTCTCCTCTGTTTTTTTGCTCTTTCCCCGTTTTCTTCCATGCATTCTTTCTCTCTCTCCCTATCGTTCTCTGTCTGTGTGTTCGAACAAAACAAGTTTTGTTGCATTGCACATTGACGATTCCTGTATGATGCCCATATTATTATTTTTCTTTTCCTTGCATCCTATCTCTTAGAACTTAGCGTGAATGGATTTTCTGCCTACCTATCTCATGGTTCTCTAAATGATGCTGAACGGGTCATTATTTCTTCCTCCGAATGAAGGAATATCGTGGTACGCCATGTTTTGCGCATATTGGCTCTGTGATGTTGGTTGTCTAACTATTAGGCGTACAGTGAAACAATTCTCCTGGAGGAATGATCAGACGTTTCTTATAATTACAACCTTCAATTGTTATTGTACGCGACTGTACACCTTATTCCGAAAAGGTGACCGCATTGATTAAGCTGTTTTGAGCTGAAAATTCTCAAGGTCCAACTTCTGGTATCTTCGGAAACAGTAAACCAAAGGTTCCAGGTACGAGCCCTCAAAGGTAGGGTGAACTTTAACAATTCGGAAAAAAATTGTGCATATGTTTTTTTCTTCTTGTAAATGCGATAAGACATGTTGAAATGTTAAATGTAGGAAAAAGTAGCATTCATAGAAATACGTAATTATACAGTACTTCGAAACCATCCATACATCTGAGCACGTGATGGTTTTGTCACCTACATTTCCATACGTAAAAGAACATCTCCAATGAAAGCAAGGACAGCAAACATAGTTCTCGCATTCATAGTACAATGAACAAGACAAACGAGAAAAATAACAGCATTAGCAACGCGTACGAATGACAATGTATTGGACACCGAAAATTCAGTCATGTTTCTTCAAAAGGAGTTCTCTCAGAAATAAGTAAGTAGATATGCTCACCTTAGCTCAGTGGTAGACCGCGTGGCTTCGAATCATGAGGTCCTCTGTCCGAATCCCTTTCTGGGAAATTTAATTTTGTGTGATGATATATTTCTCAACGTTATAATAATTAGATAAAATAATAATCATCGCTTTTTTTTATATTTATTCATACAAGCATTTCAGGACACAAGTAATTATTGTGTTTAAAGTATAACATCAAAGATATGCTGGGTGTTGACAGACCGTCAGTATAATTAAAAACTAATCGGATGGCACAAACTAATTTTGGTGTTATCATGTGCACGTTAAAAACAGAATGAATCATATTTCAACGAAGTTAGAATTTCGATGATACGACGTTAATGTGACTTACTTTCAACTATCATTCATACTATGTCCTAGATTTCGTTTCACACTTGTATTTCTAATTTAATTTTTTAAACATTATAATTAAAAGCAAACACAATGTAAATAACTATATTTTTCATGTTTTCATTTGCATGTTGAGAACAGGTTGAATTTTAAACTATATTACAACGAACATTTAATTTCAAAGATACAGTAAAAGAGTAGTTGCCTCTGCAGGTGGATTCATGGATAAGTGATCAACACGTCGAGCTACCAACTAGAAGTGCAAAACGTTCCTATGTTCGAACCCCACAGCAGCCATTCGGATTAATTAATACCTCTTAGAAAAATTAATACCGTATATCGTGACAAAAGCAATGGATAAAATGAAACTAAATGTGTGTATACCAACAGGCAGCACTCATGCTCTGTTTTCGCCAATGAAAACAGTTTCTTCATCGTTTCTTCTCAACCATTATTCAACGTCGAATAAACCGTTGAACAGGAGGACATTTCGGTACATTTACAACGTTAACATAACGTTTAATCCACGTATTTTCAACGTTTGTGTGCTACTGGGGTCTTATCCTCTCGATTTCATACAGTTAAAATATTTTCAGCTCGAACCTTGGGATTTCAACCTGGAATCTTGGGATTAGAAGTTCGTCGCCCTAACCATTTGGCTACTAATGCACCTGCTATTTTCTCATTGCACAGATATTTTCACAATCATATCGCTGTAGCTAAACATTTGGCAACTTTTACAGCTAAACGCGTGTACGTGTCTGCATAAGTAGTGAATTAATATAGAGCTGTGATAACGTATAATAATTAATATTGTTTTAGGAATGTTTTCATTGCGTATAAGTATAAACAAGTCAGAGCTGCGATTCTAACGAAAATCGCAAAGGTTCCGGTCCATTGATAGCATTTGATTCATAAGTAGGGTTACCAACTAGAAACTGTCAAATGCAGGGCAAAACTCCGAAACAAGCCAGGATACAGCGATTTTGTAACAGTGAACCTTTTTTTCTTGACAGAATTACGTTCGTTATGTACCTTTTTATCTAGTAGTGAAAGTTTTTGAGAGGTTAATAACAAAAATATGACTTTGTGATGTTCTAGATTTTACCGATTTCTTGTACTTTTCGCAATTTCGCGGAGACAAAATTAGTCCAGTGCGGTATATCGACAGTTCTACTAACTATTCACCGTAGTAGTTAATAAATAGCCCAAATTACTGCTCGTGTTCATAAAATTTACCGTAAAATACACAAACAATGCAAATTTAAGAGTACTTATGCCTTGTTCATTTTGTTTTTAAAATGTCGGACTCTTTAAAGAAAAAGACAGAGACGTGTCCGATAAAATAAAAACCGGAAGATTGGTAACCCTATTCATGAGATACAGTTTTGGTATGTGCTGGCAACTTTGACAACTGGGTTCCTAGGGGATCTCAATGGGAAATCTTATTGCATTACACTTTTCCCTATAAAAACGTTTATCTTCAACTGTTAGAGAAATTGCATGTACGTAGTTAGGGCGGCAAGCTCCATGTGCTCCCCGGTCTTTGCGAAACTTACCTTTGCATACACGAAATTGCTCGGTATTTTAATTCGTCCTTTCCCATATAGAAACCCTTAATTACAACTATTAGGGAATTTAGATGTGAGTATTCAGAGTCCTTACGAAACTTACCTTTGTATGTACACAAAATTTCTCGTTATTTTATTTCTCCCTTCCCTTAGAGAAAAAAATAGTTTGTACTATTAGCAAATTTTGATGTGAGCAGTGGGCTTTCCTCTCTTTGTCATGCGCGTGCGCTTTGACTGAGCTATACTCCTAATAGGGAAAGTCGACCTCTATGTTCCGTTTTGGCCGCTTACGAACAAGAAGGGAAAGTCGCTGTATTGGTTTATTACCCAAACGTCATACACACTGTTGCCACAAGTTATTTGTTATCCATAGTAACCTTGTTTCTTATTTTCTCTCTGGCCTGCGTTCTGGTTATACGTTGATGTTTTCGCTCCAGAACACCGTCAAGGAAAGCTTTTCCCCCCTCTCCGCTTGCGTTGTGATTGACAAATGCTGTGTGATTCTGTTATGTGTTAGTCATAAGATATTACTATGCATATGAATATTTTAGAAGCGAATTCGAAAAGTAAATAGTGTGTATTCATTTTGTTCAATCTGTTGTGATTTATCTATGCTCCAAAGTAAACAAAAGAAGTAAAGAAATTGGTTTAAAATTCTCTAAGAGAAGATTAATTTAAATCCGATTGTCATTATTTGAGGCGCATGTGCGAACAAAAGTCTATGTGCTACGTTAAAAGATAGCGAATACACTTTTGTTCGCGCATACGCCTCTATTCCGATCAAATGAAATGTATCTATGTAAATGTGATATAAACCCATAGATTTCAATTCCTTTCAAACTGAAATTAAAGCAAATACGTTAATGATTTTCGCTGGGAGGACATTGATTCCTTTTCTTCTTTTAACATGACAAATATCATGGGGTTGCCTATGACATATTCAAAGACAAATGCTGGCCCCCGAGGTCTAATTACTTTGTAAAGGAACTGGGAGAGTGCGATCATACAAAACAGGTATATTCCCCGTTTGGGTGAGGAAGTGTCCCTAGAATATTCCTTGTTCAGGCATTCTGCCAGTAACCCTCTCCAAATTCTTGAGCACTCCTCCCCAAGTTTAAAATGTTTATCTCTAAAAACCTATAGAAACCTTCACAACTCCCCCCCCCCCACCAATTGTAGCTTTACGCCATCCAAACTAAAATTTCTGGCAGAATCCCTGTGTATAATACTGCTATTATCTTATTGTTCGGAGGCATATTCGTAGACTATTCCTTTGAATATTCCAGGCATATTCTACGAATGACGAATGTTGAAATATGGCTTGTTCTTTCGGGATATTCTCAGAATGTTTAAAGATATTCCAGAAATTCTAACCTAGAATATCCTTTTAGAATTATCAGAAGTATATATACAGGGTGTTCCGTAATTCCTATGACAGCGTTTGGGAGTTGAAAGTAGACATCAAAACAAACAAAATACTATATGGACACAAATCGCAAAGCGGCGTCCTTTACGAGTTATGGGCGTGGGAAATTTGGCGGCACGGAACTTTGAGACGCTATAGCACAAAGACGAATTGCTGTGACACAGGCGGCGTGGAATTTCATAAAGGAAGTCATATGCGTTGTATCCAAAAATATCAAAATCAAAACTCCAGAACAATTGCGCAAGGGATTCCCCAAAGGAAGTGAGGTATTCCCGCTTATTTTTGCAAATAAAGATCGGTGAAACTAAACTGGAAAGGAAAGAGTATGTAATATTAAAGTAGAATTGTCTGTGCCACTTCGATAGTGCAAACAGAATCAAAGATGTGGAGAATTGTGGGGTTGCTATGAGTGGTTGCATAACTACCAGTAAATAAGTTGCAAGTGTATAACGTTTTTGAAATGTCACATGAAAGATAGTTGGTTTGCTCAGGGTTCTACGTACATGTGAAACACGCAAAAGTAGTACAAAACGTAGTCTTATTATTGATCTGTGTGAGTTACAAATGATACTAGTAGTATTAAGCCGAGAATCAATGTGCAAAATGTGACTGGACTCTATTCATGTTACGTAATAATCAAAGTTTGTTACCAAACCACCCTGAGTTGCTCGGAAAACGACTGGCATCCATTCAAATCATGCAGCTAAACTCCTGGCTTTCTGCAACTCTACTGGGTGTACCTGAAACACATTTACAGTAGACTGTCCTAAGTACATACTATGGAAGAAAGTCACACATATCATTCAAGACAGGCATGTGGTATTTGTGTTTGCGATGTACGCTATCTGCATTAACAGAGAACGTCACTGAGTGACATGCAAAATGAATGAAGCACTTTGTGTGTCTGCCTGCCACGCGGTATATGTGTCCGAACCCTACTGCGACCGAACATCGTGACGGAAAGTTTCACTGGTGTAGGTCATTCTCACCAGACAAATGCTGAGATACCTTCTGTAAGGCCAGGGCCATTGTTTTCCAAATCGTGGGCCCTTACCTATCCCGACCGGAGCTTCAGATACGTAATGGCCATAAATAACAAATAGGCCTACAGTAGTATGTAGTTTCGAAGTGTGTTTCTGGTTCCGAGAGTGTGCCTAGGGTATGACCGAACGTAATTGTTAAATTCCGAGTTCAAAGAACGAGTGAAGAGGGCCAAGACAGAAGGCGGTTTTGTACAATTTTGAAACGAATGTCGAAGCTTGAGATATGCCGCTCATTGTTGCACGTGTCCCCTATGGCTGAGTGGTAACGCTCGCTTCCGTCTAACAAAGGGGTCCCGGGTTAGATTCCCGGTGGGGACACATGTGGGTCGGAACCCACGTAAAGCTGTAGGTCCCGTCCTTAGAAGCTCTTTAGCTCGTTTAGGACGTTCATAACAATTCACGCACGCACGCACGCATTGTGTCACATGTGCAGATCGTTGAAGACATTAATATCAATGCATGAAGTATTGGACTATTTCTATTTATGAATGCTTGTCAACCGGAAAAAACATGATGGCACAATGAAGACTGAACCATACGAGCCTTATCATTCAAGGTTGTCACAAGACACGCAGTAATCAGCATCAGCTGAGCCAACACCACAATTTGCCATTTTTGTTGTTCATAGTGGAATATGTGTGTGTTCGACGTAACATAATCGAGAAAAGAAGCAGACAATACAACACTTTTGTGCATTGCAGGAAGAAAAGTACATTTGCAGGAATAACGTGTATAATAAACAGTTCGTACCGGTTTTACCTTCCGAGTGCTTCACATGTCCAGTCCTGGTTCTGACTTCGTATCCCATTTTACCAGAATGTGTATCTATCAACAAGCGCAGCAAATTGGTTCAACAAAAACAAGCATTTTCACATGGCTTTCCAACTGGCGTGTATGACATTCACGTTGTGAGGCCCTGCACATAACTTGACGTACATCTATCAGTACAATCTTCTCCACCGTACAACAGTTTGCTTTGTGATCGAGGCCAGAGCACAGTCTCTCGTGATCTGATCGTGCAGTTTAATGCAATGGCCGAGTTCACGTTTGATGAGTATGCAGAAATGCTATTAATTTATGGCGAAGCTCATCGTCATGGAAGGCGTGTGCGTCTTCTTTACGCCGAGCGCTTTCCACATCGTCGAGTACCGTCACATACTATCTTTGCCAGACTAGAACGTCGGCTTAGGGAGAGAGGTACCTACACCGTCAACAGAATCGACTGTGGTGCTCCGAGACGCGTACGAACCCCGCAGTTTGAAGAGGATGTGCTTCGACGAGTGGAACGGGATCCTTCGACGAGCACCCGACGCATGGAATGTGACTTGAGGGGAAGCAGTACCACTGTTTGGAGGGTTCTCCACCAAGAACACTTGCATCCATACCATATTGCGCGAATTCCAAGTCTTGGTCCAGCCGATTTTGGGCCACGTGTAGACTTCTGTCAATGGATACTTCAGCGCTGTGCAGAGGATCCTGCATTTCTTCAACTGATACTATTCACAGACGAGGCGACCTTCTCTAGGGATGATGTGTTTAACTGTCATAATAGCCACATGTGGGCAGTCGAAAATCCTCATGGTGTTCGAGAGCGCGCATTTCAGGAAGGATTCAGTGTGAACGTATGGGCAGGCATCATAAATGGACGATTAATTGGACCATATCTTCTCGCAGCACGTCTCACCGGTGCCAACTACTTAATCTTTTTACAGGAGATACCGTCGGAGTTACTGCAAGACATTCCTCTTGGAATCCGACAGCACATGTGATTTCAACACGACGGTGCGCCTCCCCACTTCACACGGGCTGTCCTAGATCATTTAAACACTTCCTTTGGACAACAATGGATTGGCTGCGGTGGTCCAAGAGCATGGCCACCACGCTCGCCTGACCTGATGCCACTGGATTTCTTTCTGTGGGGTCACATGAAGACGTTGGTGTATGAGACCTCGGTAGAGTCGGAGGAAGATCTCGTGGCACGCATCGCAGTTGCGCCTGAGGAAATCCGAGACATGCCAGCCGTTTTCGATCGCGTTTATGTGAACATACGTCGTGCGTGCGAGGCATGCATCGCTGTTCGTGGGCGTTCCTTCCAGCAGCTCTTGTAGTACATGTCGCTTCATGCAATGGACTCCCCACATGCGTCAGTTGGATCGTCACAATGAGTACTCTTCGGTTCGAACTTGGTAAGTGGTACGTACTGACCTAGTGGCCAGTGTTTCCTTTGTGAGTGTTCAGAGTGTCTTGTATTGCAAACATACTTGTTTTGTGCCTTTGTCGCACGGACCCTTAATGTCCGCCGCAAGTTCTCGCAGTGGTGGTTGCTTGTGCAAAGAGGACAAGATTGCGTAGTACTGTTCGTTTCCCAGTTCTGTTGTCCTTTCTATTCGAATGCGTCCTGATCTGCATACTATTTTGTTAGTTCATAGCTTCAGCATACGTTTCTAGGACTCAGGAACACACGGTGAAAAGTCCTTCAGACCTCCTTACTTCCCTTCACCTATCACTGCAGTTTTGTGGTAGTGCAAACAATGAAACAACGTATGTCATTTCCACTGTAGGGTGCAGAAGGTAACAGGACAATCTACGAGTTGTAGACGACAGGTTAGACGACAAAGTAATACAGACAGTAGAACATACTATTTTGTGGGTTCAGTAACAACGTGTTACCAAAATGACTCCGTACGTGTGTGTGATAATACAAATGGAGAGTGCAACGTTGTATGAATTGATAACACATTAATCTACCCTTCAATACACTAATCTTTCTGGTATGGTTGAAACGTATTTACTGGTAGTTATGCAACCACTCATAGCAACCCCACAATTCTCCATATTTGATTATGTTTGCACTATCGAAGTGGCACAGACAATTCTACTTTAATATTACATACTCTTTCCTTTCCAGCTTAGTTTCACCGATCTTTATTTGCAAAAATAAGCGGGAATACCTCACTTCCTTTGGGGAATCCCTTGCGCAATTGTTCTGGAGTTTTGATTTTGATATTTTTGGATACAACGCATATGACTTCCTTTATGAAATTCCACGCAGCCTGTGTCACGGCCATTCGTTTTTGTTCTATAGCGTCTCAAAGTTCCGTGCCGCCAAATTTCCCACACCCATAACTCGTAAAGGACGCCGCTTTGCGATTTGTGTCCATATAGTATTTTGTTTGTTTTGATGTCTACTTTCAATTCCCAAACGCTGTCATAGGAATTACGGAACACCCTGTATATATATATATAATTCACAGCCATATTCAATCCACTACTGGATGAGGCCTCTCCCGGGGGGAGGAGTTGGTATACTGCTCCCACGCTGACCAGACGTGTTGGGAGAGGAGAGCCGAAGCTTTTGACTGTGATCGCTGCTGTCATTAATTCACAGCATAACCTAGTCGGTGACGCGCTTGACTTCAGTGCGAGCGGTCCCGGGTTCGATGTCCGGTGGGGGATCAAAATTTCGGTGTTGACCCAGCATCATGAGGACAATTGGGGAGCTTCTGTGAATAAAAGACAGTGGCGATCACAGTTAAGAGCTTCGGTTCTCCTTTCTCAACACGTCTGGTCAGTGTGGAAGCAGTAGACCAATTCACTGCCACAGTCTTTTATTCTTTTATTTAGGAAGCAGAAGGCTAATAGTGTGCGTCACTATTATATAGTGTGTGTGTGTGTGTGTGCGTACCTCGACCTTTCTGACAGCTTTTTCAAGTCTTAGCAGGGATGCTGTTTTCGGTACAGGCTCTGGTAACTATCTTCCCCATTCCTTTCCTAGAAACGTGATTGCTGAGGGATGCCGTCTCTCAGACATATAACTTGTTTAAAAGCCCTTAGGCCCGTTTTCATAGACATTTTTTGAGCAAATACTTAAATAACTTGGCTCGACTTAAGTTAGAATTCGTTTCATAGTGGTTACCTTCGAGGAATAACTTGGCCACGACAAGTAGCGTTATTCTCGACTTCCTTGGTTAATGATTTCAATTTCATAGACATATCTCAAGACACTGCTTGTGCGTGCTTGTTTCATAAAAGATTCCAAGACTTGACTGAGTGAAGGAAAGCAGTAATTTTTTTACGACTTGGGCAAGGATGGTCAGTGTCAGTCTTGAGTTGCTATCAAATATTATAACAGAAAAACGGATGATTGGGTATTAAACCGATATCGTTGGATGGAACTGTATGAGGAAAATTATAATTTTCTACTACCAAAGCGTTACGGTAGGAATTTTCTGGATCCGTTTGATTAGTGGAATGTAAGAGAATTCAGAAGGAGGTACCGGTTCACAAAAGAAGTTATCACGCACGTTATATTACCAAACGTCTTAAATTAGCTCCCTCGATACCCGTGAATTGTGTTTCGAAATACGTGGAATCCATAACACGCAATGAGGACATTAGTATTCCTCCGCATGGTACCATTAATATGAGTTGATCAATTCAAGTACATAATTTTTATTTATGAAAATATGGCTGATCTAAAGTGATATGTATCCTAATTCTAGACTAAAATTTACGAGATGCATTTACGGTTGTAGGAAAGCATTATAGGGCTACGCTATGTACAAGGGGGCATATTGATTTTCCATACCATAGCAGCAATTGACATCAATAAACTGCACCATACCCCATAGTGAACATTGACTAGCTTGCAGACATCTTGTTTGGATCTCAACCACCATCAGCTCAGGTCGAAAATGCTTCTTAATATAAAAAGGTGGATAAACTTCACTTTATAGCTTACAGTTTCTGCTACCAACTCAGTCATATGTACGCTCTATACCTTTTATTCCCTTGCAAATAATTATCACATGCACCTTTATAAGAACATAGCGTCAACCAGCGATCAAAGTGTTATGAAAAGCTATTTATTTCACTATCGCTTGGTAAAATACACAATAGAGTTGAGTAACGCATAGTCCTAATAAGCAGGGTGGTACGGAGGAATACTTATGGCGACACTTCGTGTTATGAATGACACATATCAGTATTTACCAAAAAATACAGATCTCGAGCTAGTGGAGAAGGTTACAGTCAGGTTGGATGTCTTTAATAAACGCGATGTACATGGCGCTTAAAACGCACTGCATGTGTTTACCTCAAAGAGCAAAAATCTAAAGAGTCTCCAGGACCTTTCGTTCATTCACTCTTAGGGATGCCTTACATGCAAACTTGCTTGCTTTGCGTGCGATTTGGGTGATTAGCCAATTGAAACGCGTGTTTTATTGTAAGGTAAATGTGACATCTGTTTCAATTGGCTATTCACGCAAAACAAGCAACGCAAACTTGTATGTAAGGCAGCCATTAGGCGTCTATTTAGTATGCATTGGGCGTTCCACTTAGAACCATAAATGGAGTAGTCATACGTGATGTCTGTTAAAATTGATGCGCATTGCGTATAACGAGACACATCTAACCTGCCTTTTTCTAACCAATCTCCGTTCACCATCGCTCACTCGACATACTGTCCGTGATTTTTTGTAGCAAAATATAAATGGCGATATGGAAATAAACGTATTACTATGACGTAGCATTACCATTACTCCGATTTTTTCATGAACCTGTGATTTATTTCGTTCGGAATTTTGTTCGCGTGTATGACTCAATGGTTATATGGAAATGACGTAACATTACCATAATTCCGATTCATGAACCAGTGACTTACTTCGTTCGGAGAAATCACGCTTATCATAAGCTAAAGTAATGCCATATTTTGCATTACAACACTTACAAACGTCCAAAATGTTAATTTTACACTTCTTGCAGGCAATAAAGTAAAGTGGATGTTAAATAAAGGTGTAAATTTGGAAATTTTACAGATGACGCTAACATTGATCAAATAATATTAGGTGTTTAAAGCAATTCTGTGAGGAGACGATAATTAGGTACTGATGATCTTACATTGGAGAAAACAGTTATTATGTCCTTACAACAGGATTAAATTACAATCTGAAACTAACTATCTACTGGGCATTCAATTCTTAAATCATAATTATATTCCGTGGTTATTTCTTCCCACATCTCTTTCCTTTTCTTAGCTGACATCGCATCGCTCTTCCTTGATTCAATATATTTTGAATTTCTTTTAACTAAAGAAATTACCAACTGTTTTCCATATGTACTGTACGGTTTCCGCGATATAGCTGCCAGAGAATGATGTTTTGTGTAAATGTAAACTGGCAAGAAAACGAGGCTTGCTAACACGCTGCTCAAACTTCGCTTGTTTCCATTGCCAACCTATTTCTTTATTTTAGTCCTTGATGACCAACTATTGTTTATAGTTTTTGAAGATTTTCCGACAAAATTACTTAAAATGCAATTATTCCTACAATTTATTTCAGATGAGAAATATTTTTGCTTATTCTGGTAAACAAATAAATTAATTTAATTTATAGTCGCGTGTGAATATGGTGTAGTTGGCAGCGCTGGTAAGAATCATTAACTTTCTGTGACTTCAAGCAATATCCTTCACCAAGAAGCACTGACGTTGCTTCGCGAAGATAATGCTTGGCAAAGTAAATTCGAAGTAACCACTATGAAACAGTGTCACACTTGAGACGAATGCCACTGGCTTGGCGAAGTAGTTCACAAGCTCCGGCTTGAGTACCTAATTATGAAAACAGGCCTTAGATGCTAGTACTGCAAGTATGTAAATTTGCCATTCTAATTCTTTAAAGATAGAGAATTTGTAAAAATAATAATAACAGACTTATACCGTGATTCGTGCCGCCTTCCCCCTTCTTATAGTTCGTAACTGTGAGGCGCGTCTTTCTGAAAGTGTTTCGCATCGGTAAATATTTTATGTCAAACCAAATTTGTTGAGCACATTAGTTCATCACTATTTTTTCAATACGATGTTTATTAGCTTTCAGAATTACATTGATGAACTTAACAATTAAATGAATATCACATCACACAATACATCTTGTCTCGAAAACACGATTGATCATTTTGCCACACTAAAACAACACACAGAGAGAGAGAGAGAGAGTTGTGTATGAGTGGGGACAATGGCGTAGGTAAGGGGGGATATTGGGGATATATCCCACCCCTTGACTCTACCTTTATGAACTTGAAAGGGGAGTATTTCCACAAGAAAAGAACTAACTTATGTTTGGAAACATATAATTGTTAGTTGAAATATAACATTAATTGTAAGAGTGGTAACAGCACTATAGCTTACGCCCGTCCCGATATGATTCTAAGTTTATACATAAACAGAAGAAGGGTCGTATTGTAACTTCACATTTAGGTCGATGTGGTAAATAATCTTTAGGACAATAAGTAAAATAAAAATTATTTTACAATCAAATCGATAGTGCCGGTAAAAATATAAAGAAAAAAGACGATTTCTAGACAGTAAAGAAGAATGTAATAATTCCTGTACTGATAGGCTCAACGAGGGTAAAACGGAGAAAATTTTAAATATAAAATATTTAAAATCTATGATTGAAGCAATTATTTTCTACGTAGAGAAGAAATAACTTGAACAGACGTCCCAGTTACATTAGATATGAATTATATATAAATTAAAAGTATACACATTGGAAGCTTTCGTGCCATTTTAAGATATAGAGCAATATAAGATCTAATGTGGTCTTTCAGATCAGAATGAGAGAAGATAAACTTTCGGTAAACTTTAAATGTTAGTAACTTTTGATTTCGACCCGTCACGATTGCACGAGTGCAACGCTTGTTAAAATTCACAAACATTCATGTCTCAGGTAGAATTCGGACCCGTAACTTTGGAGACGCTGGCCTAATGTCTCACACCACCCGACTACCTCAGTCGGCTATATGGGAAGAAGAGTCTAACCATTAAAATCAATTATTGAAATTTGTGATCAAGTGTGAATTAAGATCCCCCACCCCCCACCCAAAATGAAGCTGAATGATTTTCTGCACTAGCGGATGAAACTCTTAATATCGCCTACATGGGAAAACTTTGTTGTTAATTTCGTCGATGATGAGTATGTGATATCTTTTTAAAAAGCAGTTTATGTACGTGACTCAGTAACAGTCTGGAAGATCTTCACCTAATGTGATGTTGGTCGAAAAGTTGCGAAGAAACAATATCAGGATTTAGCGAAAACAGTTTATCAAATCTGATAAATCTTGGTGTTAATGACGAGATCTTATTTTATTATGAATATGATGGAGGTAGCAACTTGCTGGGAAATCAAAAAATAAAATTCAAGACATACTGTACCAGTACTCTTCTGTGATTTATGTATATTGTATAAAATATTCATTCAATGTGGGAGTATTTAAGACCGTTCATATTCGACTGATGTTCAATTATTTGGGTTCAATTGGAACACTTATATTTTATGTCCGCTTACGGAGAGCACATTTTTGTAGGATTTTATAGAGATTTTACCTATGGCATAAAAAAATATGAAACATGAGAAGACAGATATAAAAGTATGATGTACTCCATGATTTTAAAGAATTAACCTAATTTATGTTCGAAGCAATTATCCAAATTTCTGTACTGAGCAACTTCACAACCTCACATTGAATACATGTAATAAATTTAATGAATTTATAATTTTTTTGTTATTTTTATTCGATTAAATTAGTATTTCGCTACGATTAACCGTTGTACAGATTCTTACAAAAGGAACATCTTAACTTAGTAGAAGGATATAAAGTTTGAAAGAACTAAAGCAAATTGTCAGAAGGAAGAAAAACCAAGTCACAGTATATTCGAATTTGAAAGAATCTATGAAAATATTTACAAAAAAATGCAGAAAATGAGATCTAATCACCGTATAAGACATGCTCTTTCACGCATATATCCCACATTTTTCGTAGGGCGCTCACGGATTTGGGGGAGGTTCAGAGAAAACCTGGATATGAAATTAGATAACAAATACAGTGACTTTAAAAATTACACAGACAAACTTCTGGAGTTGATTCCTCACATCTGAACGAGAAATCAAGAACAAAAGTTTCTCAGACAAATTTTCGAAATGTGCATAGTTTCGGAACTACAAGGTACCGGAAGAGCGGGAAAATGAACTTCAGAGTTCCACATATCTAACATCACGAAAAGTAGAGCTGATGTAGCATGGATCCCTCAAAGACTTTAAATCTGCACTATCCAAAAATGCAAATTTTAAAATTCCGCAATGGGCTTGCAAAGAATTCCCCAAAGAAATTAGGGTATTCCCAGAAATTCTTCGAAGTAAATATGGGTCGAAATGAACATGAAAGCGAAAGTTTTCACTAGGAAACAATAATTGGTTTGGGCCAGCTCGATATCTCAAGTAGATGCAATTCAACGAACAATTTTCTAACAAAAAAAGTTGCATAACAAGCAGGAGTAAGAATTGTATAATTTTATAGAACGTTTTATTTATTTATCAAAGAGATTCAATATCACTGCCCGATTGGATGTTGTGGATGACGTATGTCACATCAGAAGACTTTTTAAATTCATACTTATTTCGACCTACTTCTACTTCAAAAAATTTCCTTGATCCCCTACTTCCGAGCCCATTGCGGCATTTTAAAATATGCATTTTCAAAAACTAGGTTTAAAGTCTTTGAACCATGCTACTGTTTGTGGCGTTGGAAATACGAAACTGTAAGGTTAATTTTCCCACACTTTCAAAACCCTATGTTTCCAAAATTATGCACACTTCGAAAATTTGTCTGAGGAACCTGAGGAACTTTCGTTTTGTTTTGATGTGAGGAATCACATCCAGAAGGTTGTCGACGTAATTTTAAAACACTTTGTATAAAATTAGGCGTAAACTTATGTAAGTTTACAAAGAAATCTGAATTTGGGAGAGGTCGGCCCCATCTAAACTCTCTGCTTCAATAGGTCACTGAGGTATGAAAGAATCGTTTATGTCTAGAATATCTAATATATTTAATATATAGCTACATACATCAACTATCAGAAATAATACTATATTACAAAAGTGTTATTTGAGGCTTTAAAATGAAGAGAGTGAACACGAAAACAAAACTCCACAGTTAGTAGAATTTTAACTTTTCTTAGTATGCAAAATAGTTTACACTAAGTGCGACTTTCGAAATCACATCTAATAAAAGTGAAATGTTTTATTCAAATTGCAATGGAAACATATCAGATTTCCGAACTTTTTAAAAGTGCTTCAGATTTTGTACAACCTGCACTAACATCTACACCAGAGATTATATTTTATATTTTGAAACGAATAAATATATGTTCGAAAAATTCAAATTTTCAAATATAATTTTACAAGAGAAAACTGTCATCAAAGTGAGCGTATAAATATTAGTAAATGTTGATCGAGAAACTCTTTGTTCTTACAAAAATCCAAACTGATCTTTGAAATATGCTAAATTTGTATTATAATTATGACTGAACTAAGAAAACTATACGGATATGATATATTCATGGAGTTATTACTTTTCCGCACAATTATTGAGCTGTTCTAAAATTAAGAAAAAATATATGAAATATATTCCTAACTTTTGTTGGGTTGGGTTGCATAACTGCCAAGGATATGATTTTATAGATATCCTTTCTCTTGAGAAATTTCTATCTACGCTATTGAGTGGTTAGGAAAGTTGGCAACATTTAAGCGCCTGTCCATTCTCTCCGGCAGTCAAACCTTACTTCATTTCCCTCTACCGTTTCCACCCGGGCCTATTCTTTAATTAAAAACTATAGTCTAGCTAAGACCATTCGAACGACACTTCAAGCATCTCTCTACACTTTATGGTTCATGAAATAGATTTTAAGCATGGGCAGGCAACAACGAGGTTCATGTGGAGCGAGAACGAACTAGTATATTCCTATTGTGTCAAACAATGTTTACGCCAAGTTTGGTGCTATGACTAAATTAATGCAAACAATTTAAAAAAAAAAGTAATTTCATAGAAAGTAGGCTAGCACCACTGGCAAGTTGGTTTCTTGGTAGCATAGACCCTCTCTCAGTGCTTTTGCATTGCGTAGAATACTATTTATGCCAAGTTTGCGCGCCGGGCAGTCTAAGGCGTTTGGCCAACGACTCGAAGGTCCCGGGTTCGGGTGTGGATTTTAACTAGAACATGACGGATAATCGTGACGGGCCGAAGTCAACAGTTATTAGACTGGCCCGTTTAAAAATAAAGACTTTTTGCCAAGTTGGGTGCAATTAGGTCTAACTGACTGGGAGCAATTTGAACAATTGATTTGTTTTAGAAAATAGTCTAGCAACACTGAACCAATCAATACGGCTCCAGGTTCTTTGCGCTAACCTAGCTAAGTCCTTTCGAACGACACCTCAAGCATCTCTCTACAATTTATTGTTCATGGGATAAATTTTAGCATGGGCTGGTAACACTGATAATGGGAGTTCCTGAGGAGCGGGGACATCTGCAGAATGTTCCCATTATGTCAAACAATGTTTATGCCAAGATTGGTGCTTCTATGACTAAACTAATTTAGGAAATTTGAAAACAAATATAATTTTATAGAAAATAAGTTGACAACACTGTTAATTGGGTTGTTTGGCAACGCAGGCGACCTCAGTGATTTTGTAATTTGCCGAACGATGTATATGCAAAGTTTGTCGCAGCTAGATCTAACTGAATGCAAGCAATTTGAACAATTGATTTGTTTTAGAAAATGGGCTAGCAACACTCAACCATTGCACCAATCAGGAGGGTTCCAAAGACCCTGAGCTACTTTAGTCAAGCCGTTCTCAGCGACATCTCATACATCTTTCTACATCTTGTAGTTCCTGAGATTTTATATCTGGACTCGGACGGATGGACACCATGAACGGGATTAGAAGGTTGTTTTTTCTTTTAGCTTCGCTATCAAGGAACCTGAAAAACAATCAAACTTGGTGTCCATGGATTGCAACAAATTAGGCTGACCATATTTTGACTTACTTAATCCGGGTCATTATATTTGCGATGTAGCATTGACTTAGATTTTTCGAAACCGGCAAGCTAACTGCAATAATAATAATAATAATAATAATAATAATAATAATAATAATAATAATCGGAACGACACTGAGAGACGAGCACATCCGAGTCTTAATGCCTGGCATCCTATATCTACATTGCTCGCCATTAAAAATGCGACACTAAGAAGGAGACATCGAATTAATGCAAAATTTGCAGAATATGTAGAGTATGGAAAGATAAACAATCGATTTGCACCACAACTCCATAACGCATCAGAGGCGCCGGGTATGCCATCTAGGAACAGCAATCGGAGGCAGAACAGAGAGACACAGTGCAGTGGTAGACGACTGTTGGTATGACGTGAGCGTGTGCATATGGACGAAAGACGCCTCGTCGTCGAATGCGGCAGCCCTGCCAGCAGTTTTCCACCTTAGATCGCGGAAGAATAGTGACGTATCACAAGTTCGGTTTATCTTCCATTCTCATTCAGCAGTCTTGCTAGTAAGACGTTTGTTGGTGTCGCTCTTGGAATACTTCCGCATTGTTGTTGTGAGTGTCTTATTCAACACGCAAGATTTATGTGGTTCTTGTAAGAAAGAAATTTCGTCACAAAACCAAAAGGAGGTAATATATTGTTCAACTGGATGTGAAAATTACTACCATGCAAAGTGTACAAACCTAAAAAGTGCCAAAAATATTAGGAAACTTGGTTCGCGTAAGGACCAGTGGAAGTGTGAAGCGTGTAAGTCAGTGAATACTACAGAAATTCTCGAAAGCCAAGAAATTGATCTAAAGAAACTAGTGCTACAAGTAAGTGAGATACACTCCAAATTGTCTAAAATTGAACAAATGAGTGAAACTATAGGTGAACTCGAAAACAGTATTAAATTTCTATCTGATAAGGTTGGAACTTAAATTATCAATTAATAGACTGGAAATAAAATTGGGTGGTTTGGAGCAACGACAGCTATAGGAAAATATCGATATAGTAGGCGTGCCTGAATCCAAAAAAGAGCGGGTGTGTGAGACAGTACTTGATGTAGCAAAGGTGGCCGGTATCCAACCTAGTATGCAGGATGTTCAAAAAACGTACAGGGTCCCTTCAAACCGAAGAGATAATCCAAGGATAATTGTAGCCCACCTGTCGTCTAAAGTAACCAGAGATGATTGGCTACAAAAATTTAGACACAATAAGATGTTATTTATTAGCTTCAGAAGTTAATTAATCATTTCCTGACTCCCACATCTACCTTAATGAACAACTTACGTCCTACAACCGCAAATTGCTTTATGAAACGAAGCAATACGCCAGGAGCAATGGAATTCGTTTTGTTTGGGTTAGAGATGGGAAAGTGTTGCTTAAGCAGAATGACTCCTGCTGTGTGAAGCATGTGAAGTGTGTCGAAGACTTACAAAACATCCTTAACTAACAGCATCAAGAAATGATAATTATGTATAAATATAAACTATCCATTAATGGATCGGATGATTGAAGACATCCAGTCGTATCAACAGTTTGAAATATTTATTTGTGATGATGTAAGTACTGTTAATAATTTATTTAGTGGTAAAGGGGGGTTGTACTATCTTGCAGATTAATATACGTTCTCTTAATAAAAATTTGTCGGAGTTATTGGTTCTACTTGAAAACTTATCTCTTGATGTAGATTTAACTATTCTCACTGAAAGTTGGAAAATGATTTTACTCATGAGTTTAATTACCAGGGTATAATTGCTGGTATACGGAAAATACGCTTACGAAAGCAGACGGTGTTATGGTATTTACTAAGCAAGAGTTACTGGTTAATGTTTCAGAATTGAAATTTAAAGGTGCTTCAGGAATGCGCTTACGCTGTACGGAAGAGTGTAAAACGTGATAGCTGTATATCGCTCACCTAACTCTGATGTAGCAGATTTTTTTGACTCATTGAATACTGAACTTCAAACAATAAAAACAACACCATCTTTGCTAGTCGGTGATATAAACATAAATAAATATATTGGAAGAAAAATATGATGTCACTATAGACAGTTGCTTAAACATGCTTTATTTTTATGGATACGTTTCATGTGTAAATAAGCATACTAGAGTTACTGAAGTGCCAACATCTTGTATAGACCATATATTTATAAAAATTAATCGATTACAAGACATTACTTCAGCTATAATGCGAACAAGTATCACTGACCATTATTTAACTATTTAAAATTTTCCCATGGTAGTAGAAGAAAAATACTATTAAGCAAAATTGTAAAACTTTTGTGAATTACGTCATGTTAAGAGAAGAATTACAGAAAATACACTGGAATGATGTTATAGAAAGCTAATGTGTAAAAACAACAACAAATAACTTTATTAAAATTATGCAGAATAGTATAAATAAGGTAACACAGGTCAAAGTCTCAAATGTTAGTACTAAATTTAGAAAACTTAAGCCATGGATCACAAAAGGACTTATCACTTCCATACGTGAAAGAGATCGATTAAATCGCTTAGTTTTAAGGCAGGAAAATAACACCGGTTTAAAGGAATATTATAAGAACTACCACAATAGATTAAACAGATTGATTAAAGAGGTCAAAACAGAATATTATAGAAAGCAAATATTGGGCTGTAAGAATAATACATGCAAATTGGGGAACGTTATTGCAGATATTACGAACCATAATAATAAAGCCGATACAGAATTAAAAGAACTTATCACAAATGAAAGATTGTTAACAGTTAACGAAAATCCTCAACTAATTGCTAATAATTTGAACAAACATTTTATTAACGTTGGAGAACAATTAATTGATGATCTCGGAATAACTAGTAAAAGTGTAATAACAAACATATCAGTTAAAAATCCAAACTCACTGTTTTTTACACCAATTACTAGACATGAAATTGAATCTTTTGTTAATAATTTAAAGTCTAACACTTTACCTGGTATTGATAAAATCACCGCAGATATATTAAACTGTGTAAAAGACTTCGTTGTTGACCCATTATGTCATATACATTATGTATTAAATTTGAGTTTAGAAACGGGTGTATTTCCTGATGCTTGTAAATGTGCAATAATAAAACCTATATATAAGAAAGGTTCAAAAGCTGATCCCAATGAATATAGGCCAATTTCTTTGTTAAGTAACTGCTCTAAGCTCTTTGAAAAATGAATTAAAAAAGACTGGTTGCATTTCTATACGAAATCAAGTATTTTTCAAATAATCAATATGGGTTTAGAACAGGAATGAGCACATCAAATGCTGTACTTAAATTAACTGAAATAATTTGTAGAAGTTTAGACGTAAGTGAAAAAGTAATTACAATATTCGTAGATTTGGCTAAAGCATTTGATACTATACCCCATAAAATTCTATTGCAGAGACTTGAAAATTGTGGAGTGCGAGGTTATCACTTAAGTGGTTTCAGAGATACTTACAAAACAGACAAGAAACTGTTAAAATTGGTGAAACCATGAGTAATTTTATGGATGTGAAATTAGGTGTACCTCAGAGAACAGTATTAGGCCCCATTTTATTTCTTATATACATAAATGATTTATGTAATTTGCAAGTAAGAGGGCACATACAATCGTTTGCTGATGGTACTACCTTAACTATTACTGGAAAAACATGTCTAGAAACATTTGAAACGGCAGAAACTGAACTAAAAAAATAACTTCTTGGTTAAATGTTCACTTACTTATTTTGAATATTCGTAAAACCAAATATATAACTTTCTCGCATGCACTTGCTGGACAACCTATGAATAAAGAACTAATACTTCATAATTGTGATGTAAAAGCAAACTGTCTTTGTATACCTCTCATTAGAGAAGAAAGTGTTAATTTGACAATCATCTAAAATGGAATTTACATATATTGCGCATGAGGAATACATTAAGAAAAACATCTTATAGATTTGTTCTTGTTAGAGAAATCCTTGGTAACAAATCATTGGGTATGGTGTACTTCGCACAGCGCTTATTAGAATACTGTATACTAAGTTGGGGTGCAAAATACACCTCTCACATAAAACCTCTTGTAACCCAGCAGAACAATATTTTGAGACTATGTTTGAATAGAAAATTTGACTGTGATGTTCAAAATTTGTATAACGATTTTGATGTATTACCAATCAATAGATTATATTTAAAAATGTATTGATGTATATTAGAACAAAAGAAACAAAACTAAACAGGTTATATCATGAATATGAAACCAGAAGTGTCACAAATGGGAATATAGAAACAATCAGAACTAACAAAACATCAAAACACCACCAAACGTACTATCTTGTATCAAAAATTTACAATAAAACACCTATATATATTAGAAAAGAGAAACACAATCCGATTCAAAAAAACTGGTTTTGAGTTGGTTAGAAAGTCTAAATGACAATGATGTAGAAGTAATATCTAAATAATTTGTTATCGGTAACCAGACAACAACAAACTAATGATAATTCGAGAGTCGAAATATTACGTAAACTTGTAATGCACAAAAGTTAAATAAATTTCAATTTCCTTCTGCGACATTGGTGACCGTATTGACGGACTGCATCTACAGTGTAGCGCATATAGACTCGATAGTTCCACGAAAGCACTACGTAACGACATACCACGGACTGTGAGGACAGACATCTTGTGCCTATTGTGCTGTAGGATTGATCAATCACATCCCGAATACTGGCGCACGCACTGCAGATGTTGCACAGCGCTCAGTGTGCTCAAGAACATTTCTACGTCGTCTGGCAGAATGGGCATATTGGTAGGCCGATCATAGCTGCGGCTTCCACTGACAGCACAGCGTAGATATGAGCGACTACAATGGTGTCGGTAATGCTTTGTTTAGATTACTAAGATTGTTACGATGGTTAAAATCATGGTTGAAATAATTTATGTTTATACAACTGAACATAACTTGGATATCGTGCTTGTACTACATATGTCAGTGACACGCTTAGTGTAAATAATTTCCTTTTTTCCATACTCTAAGGTTACACAGTAAAGGTCTAAATCATAAAATAATGAACACAAATGAATTGATTGTAGCGTAACACTTTGTAAATTGGTTCTGCTATCATTCTTCTATACTTTACAAGTGATATGCACCACTAGGATGCTAAATTTCGATAAAGAAAGGGATAAACTCACGAAATGAGCAGCGCTTAACTCCTAAATTGCGTTTAGATTACAAACGTAAGAAGATAACCGCCGTAACTTGACGCTGGTTAAAATTGAAACCCGCGTTAAGAGTAACTTGCGTTTATATTACTAAAATGAACTCGGTTAATGTTAACCATGCATTGTAAGATGTTAGTAATATAAACAAGGCATAACGTGGCGCATGGGGAACCGAATAACAGAACATCCTCTTTTCAGACGAATTCCGCTTCTGGCTGCAGCATCTTAATGGTGAATCTGTTGCATCTTGATATGGCCCTTAAAGTGACGATTAAAAGAAAGAATAATAGATGTAATTATTTATAGGAAGGTTGAATGGGTTTATATCATTCATTTATATTTTATTTTGATTGCATTTAAGAATTTAAATGAAGTGAGAGCTCATTATGCATATGGTTATTGAAGGTTTTCAAAGGTGAAAGGTAGATGCCTCTACTATAACTAAGGAGAAATCGAAGTGAGCAACTTTTTTATATTTAGTTAATGTTTAGTTTATATTGTTAGTTTATCGGCACGGTATTTAAAATGGTTGAGAAATGAGTTGTAATGGAATGACGTATAATGTTGACTGGAAAATCAGAGGTTGTGAAGTTTCAAGTGTATCAAACGTATGTTGAGCAATTGTATGGAAATAGGCTATGAAGGTAATAGCTGGCAGAGGAAAATTCATGTATAATCCTCTAGTTAATAAAATGTTTTTTATCATCATTTGTGTTTATCTTTAATTAGTTAGACGTGGTGGGGGACTTGTCTGTGGTTACCGAAAGGCGCTGGAAAGCACTCACGTAATCACAGATCAGGTACTCTACTATTTTGTTAGAGGTGTAGTCCCACTACAGTGTAGACTTGGAGCATGCCATATAGGGAATCTATATTGTCTCAACCCATACAGTACGAACTCAAGAAACGACCTGGGAAAGTAATTTATAGTTTGTATTTTGGAGTCTATAGCTCTACGCTTCTACTGCACAGCGATAACAGTAGAAGCAGCATATGAACCAGTTTGAAATATAATCTACAGAAGAGAAGTGGTCCTTTTACACACTAAGCTGGGCGACGTCTACGTTTTGTATCACCACGTCGGTCGGGCACCAAGTGTTCTGGTGTGGGATGCCATTGGATTCCGTTTCCGTTCGTGTCTTTTACGCATTGACGAACATGTGACCAGCCAACGGTACATCGATAATGTGTTTCACCCTGTTGTGGTCCCTTTAGTGCATACATATCCTGTCGGGGACCAGCACGTGGCACATGATATCCTGGCTGGACACGTGGACTGCTTCCTTGGCCGGCGCGTTCAACCTATCTCTCGCCTACTGAACATGTCTGGGGATGATTGCACAACGCCTCTCACGCCAGCGACGTCCCCCACAGCTGATGAGCTGTGGGATTGTGTCAATGGTTTGCTATACCCCAGGAGGACATCCAAGTTTTTATCCTGTCTATGCCTTGCCGTGCTGCAGCTGTTCTGAAAGTCCATGGTGGGCCCACAGGCTACTGACCTTCGGTAGTTCTGTTCCTCTGTCACCACGTTATCATTTGTCCCAGAGAGCGATAATTTTGACCACCACAAAGTCTACATGGCATGAGCAGGAACCGATCCGACGACCCCTAGCGCCACAGGTGACTGCTTTACCAACTGAGCCAGCGGTGCCCCAACACAGCGGTAAGTTTAATTATTTGTGCCTTACGGAATCTAGCTACAAATTTGGGACTGCTATCTTCTCTCCTTCTTGTTGTTGCATCTTTAATGCCGAACAGTGTATTCATTCTCGTCTTCCAGGGTTCCCATCACTTTCAAACGGTAAATACCGAAATAACACCTTGTGAAAACACACGTTGCTTGCCAGCTTTGGATTCCATATCTCAAAAGAATATTCGGTGAGATTCCGATGTTCCTACAACTCGTGGTATACCTCAGCTGTAGTTACCACTCTAGCCTATGATAGCAAAGTAATTTTAAATTAAATTGTTAAATTAAGTTTAACTAATTTCAAATTAAATTCACATTTAAAATCAATTGAACTTGAACTCAGTCTATTACAAGTCGTATGTAAGTAAATATTAAATTAAGTTTTATATCTACTGGGACAATAAACAAACCGGCCGGAACACCAGGTTTGAACTTCAAATAGGGTTCGCTTTCCAAGCGGTATTTGTACTTATATCTTCAGATCGTGGGAGATTGGAATAGAAATTATTTCTCTGGGAATAAACAATTTTCAATGGTATAGAAGAAAAACTGTGTTCTATCGGTTATACTGAAAATATTACATCAGACCTGATTGATCTAACCTATTTGTGTGTAAAATTTTGGAAATGTGTACAACGAAAAAAAATCTAATCTTTCTTTAAGAGGGCTCCTCGCTCCAACCCCCCTTTTAAAACATTTTTCAAAATATTAAAAAAGCTAAGAGCAGTATCAAAAGTGTAAGAACATAGCGCACTAGAGCTTACAAATTACTTTCAAATACAATGGACAGCGATCTGGAGGTCTTGTCTATTGATGAGTGACGCGTTTTCCAAAATTATGACGTAATTATTTAATTAAAGTCTCAGTACTAATCAATGAAGAAGATTTCGAGATCGCTGTCCATTGTATTTCATAGTAATTTGTAAGTTCTAGTACACTATGTTCTTACATTTTTGATAGTGCTCTTAGGTTTTGAAATACTTTTTTTTTAAATGTTAAAAATGTGGGAGTTGGAGCGAGAAGCCTCGTCCTCTTAACCTATGTCAGTGAATTTTGTAAACAGTTAAAAAATGCGAAAGGAAAACATTACTTATTGTTAGAAGAAAATGTGAACTTCCTTAAAAAAAGGAAGAAAGAAAAATCAATAACTTTCCTTGGAATCGAAACCGGCCGCCTGACCTCGTAGTAGTTTCCCACCGTTTAAGTTGAGCACAACGCAGTAGTAGGTTTCGGTATATGAGGCTATTTTAATATTAATGAGTGAGACCCCCTATGGCGAAACGAATAACGACGCAGACAAAGTACGCATACTAATGAGCTAGCTACACGCACACGAATGAAATTTGGACTACCCCACCCAGAGCTGCGCAGATGCGTACTGCGTCGGTGGCATGGTATTGGCGGACATGCTTAGTGCTAGTTACTTTACAAGGAGGAGACTTGCCATTACGAGACAAAGTTACTGACGAACCATGGAAGCATCTGTTGTACGCATTACAGAAAGACAACCTCCAGTCGCACCGTTGTATAAGTGCACACCGCGCTGGGTGGACGAGGCATGTATTTGGTCCACCATTGGCGCCTGGAAGCTCTCAGAAAGCCTACTTTGTTTGGGATGTTGGAAGAACAGCCCTCATCGGCAGGAGCACGAATGTCACGGTCATTTAACGGGGTATATGTTACCCGACGTGTTTCCAGAGGCGGTTTATCCCGAGTTTGAGGCTCGAACTCGGTACACGTTACGTGATCCCAAGACTATGGAAGCCCTGTTTAAGATCTACTTGGATAAGCATCCGAACGCTTCTGAACTGAAAGAAAAGATGGATTGGGGAATTCAGCGTCTAATGAAAACCGAATTGTGGAAGGTGCAGGATATGTTTGCGGGCAAAGATCGTGCAGCCCACCGGTCCCAATAAGAGACAGTGTTTGTGAACTGTCTACTGAACGAAAACATCATATATAGTGGAACTGTGTATGTAGTGGACTTGTGTAGTGAGCATGGCTCAGTGTACGAGTTGTAATGGTGATTATGTTGTGAATAAGTGCATATTGAAAACAGTAAGTATGTATTTACAAGACAATCCTATTTTGTGTTCAGAGTGTAATTTGGGTAAAGTACATAATTGCATGTACGTGTGGAATACGTTTAGTACTGTGATTGCACAACATGTTGAAAGTCATATGAACGATCCAGAACTTTTCCAAGACTATTATGAACGTTTCGTAGACCAGGGTCATCCTCATATTTCAAAAACCATTTTATTTAATGTTTGTCGTCATTTTATAAAAGACCCAGAGTGTATTGCATTAGTGACACCTTTAATTTTGGAACAGCAGAATCCTAGTGGTTCACGATTATTATGTGCGAGGCAGTACATTATTGATGTACAAGGTTTCAAAATTTCTGATAGGGAATACATTATTAGAGAGTTTTGTCTAGTTGCATGTAATGCCACGTAATTGTTTCATAGTCTTATGAAATTACCTTGTGAACGTTCTGATTTACCAAATGGTTATCAGCGACAAGCCGACTGGTTAACTTATAATTTGCATGGCTTAGACTGGAATACGTCGAATGGATATAGAGTATCCCATATTCGCCATATTCTATTGCAATTATGTGAAATGGGCGCCATCTTTTATTCTAAAGGTCATGAAAAGATGGCGTTATTGCGTAAAGTCTTTCAACTGACGAATCTTGTGAATGTTGAAGATCAAGCATGTCCTGCCTTACGCACACTTAATTTCAAAGTAGATATAGCAAAGTGTACCTATCATCAACCAGTGCAAGAGTATGGATGTGCCTTGCGTAATTGCATACAGTTACAATGTTGGATCAAAGTACAAACATTAAAAGTGTTGGATGGTATATCCACATTGAAATTGTAACATGATTGGAAAATAAATGTATACTACACAGGATGTGTTGGTTTTTATTTTATGAAATGAAACTCAAACGGTTTTTATTACAGAAAAACTACTCTACTACAAAAGGTTACATAGTAAAAAAAATATTTACAATGTTGTTTTGCTTTTAGGATCTTTTTGACATGATTCAGTACAAGTTGATCATTCCGTTGTAAGTTGGTCTTTGAAAATGTTTTTAGAATATTAATATTACTTACTTTATAATAAATATACACTAGACAGAATAAGCCACACAAAACGGAATCATCAGCTTGATACTGGACGTTATTCACACGATATATACTGGAATTGCGGCGAAGAAAGTGTACAGTGGGTTTTCTTAAAGAAATATAAAATATTATATAGGCAATAACTGTTGGTACTTACACCACTACCACTATGTTTATAGAAGTCTGATGGAATACCAAACGTAAGGACAAAATACACTTGCGTGGGAATTTGTGATGTTGCATTTACCTATGATCGTTAATGGTGTTAACTGCCTTAAAGGTATATACTACAAATGAATTTTTTTCCATTGGTCTTAATAACTACGATAACACAATACATAATAATAGTAATAATAATAATACCTTAAATTAATACTATACGCCCCAGCCTTGGACAGTTTTTGAGCTCAAAAGACTGTAAAATAAGATGTACGTACTGGACTCCCTAATGCAAATACTTACTAACAGCACACTTGCGAACCACTAATACGCTGTTTATATCGTAATGAAACAGATTTGTCGAGATAAAAATATATAAAAGTTAAATATACGCTTGATTTATTTCGTAGTTGAATGTAAGCTGTGTGAAGAGAAGGTCTTACAAATTGTACAAGTATGGATACTGGTAATCATTATGGGACATTGAGTGAGGACGTACATACGGAACAACAATTAGGATGTTTTACATGCTTGTCGAAAGAGGTAGCGCTGCAACATAGGGGCAACGTAGTAGAGGATAATGTTAATGAAGATGGTTTATGCGAGTGTTCAACGAGGGACGTATGCATTGAATGCATTCGGAATAGCTTAAAACAATTACAAATGAATACGTGGATGTTATGCCAAGCTTGTTACAATGGGTCTTCGAATGCATTGTTGCATGCTTGTTGTCGCAGTACGAGGTACTTTGAGGAACAGACAAAACATATTTTATTTCATCCTGACACTTTGCACAAACTGTATGAGGTATACAACAACAACCACCCTACATCAAATGCAGGGTATGAGAGGTTTTGTGCAAATGTAAAATATGGTGGTGAACTGGTGTTGCACCTTGCAAAACGTGAATTTCGAACCAAGGACTACCAGGCAAATAGACCGTCTGCATGACTCGTACAGCCCTCAGAATTTGTCCCGCAATCCTCTCATCACTACCGTTATGTGGAAATACAATACTTAGTATATTTTGAACAAGGAGTACAGCGCGCATGCTTGAGGTAATGGACTGCTACGAACTACCACTGAAATATATACGTAACAGCGGTATATTGTAAGTATTACGTTTTAATTGGTCCACAGAGTGAAAAGGACAAGATAGATACTTTAGACGTTATACTAGTTGCTGAGTTTGGACGTAAGCGAGCAAACGAGGATGAAGAGGTTATAGTATTGGACACCGGTAAGGAAGCTACTTGCAGTGAAACAACAATGGAAGATGAACTTGTCATATTGCCAACGGAAGATAATCCTAAGTGTGTGTGCGTACCTGCAAAAACGTCTATGTTCTGTTTATGGGACACGTTTATAGCATTGCAAGTTTCTTCATGGTTTATTTGTAAGGGATGCTGGGACAACTGGCCAAATTTAGCTGTGCACGAGTGTAGTCGAGGTCGTTACTATGTGGAGAAACAAACAAACCGTGTGTTATTTCATCCTGAAACAATGCAAAACCTATATAAATTATATAAGACATTGCATCCGAAAACCAGTGGTGGCTATCGCTGGTTTTATATTAATGTGAAAAACGCAGGAAAAACAGCATTGGGTTTAGCTGAAAGTGGGTTCCAGAAAAAAGACTATCGGGCCAACAGACCATTTTTCCATTTACCATACCGTAGTAATGATTACATATTTTGGAGAATGTTCCATGTAATGTCAAACTTTTAACAATAATTACGTAGTTAGCTCAACCAACTTTACGATTGTCGTGTCTTGTGTAACATATGGCCACTGTACGCATGATACAAGTAGATGAAACAACGATAAAGTAATAACCGCTGAAAGCCCCTGTTCCTGTACCCCCTTGATTTTATTTATTGAAAGTGTGTTCAAGAAATGCTAGACAACTGACATACAGCAGTAGGATTTCAAGTAAACACAAGTGCACACACTCACCAATCTAAGTTCACTTAAGTATTGTATGAACTGTTTTGCAATATGTATTGCTGCACTAGAATCCCCTTGCCAGTTTTAATTGTGCATATAGACCTACCGTTTGGAAACGTCCGTACCATATTACCAATAAAAGTGAAACCTTTGGGGTGTAGTGAGTAACTAACACATCAATGTACTGTGTAGAACAAACTAAAATTCTGTTAAACGTACAAGTGCAAACGAAACTATTTAACGTGAAAAAATGGTTTTAGCGTGCAAGTGAATGTTTTATTTTTCTTTTGAACTGTGTATTTTGTTATTTCTCTGGACAACGTGGACATGTTTTATAAATATTCCCTAAACTGGAAATTCCTAACGTGTGTACACAATGTCATTAACTGTTTTTTGTATTTATTAAAAAACATAGATTTGTTATTCTGATTGGTTAACTTGTTTGAAGGAAGTATATGTGGTGTTGTGAACTGTTTATTTGTTTCTTTCGTACATTAGAAATATGATCTGTTTATAAATATACCCTAAACTGGAAATTCCGAACGTGTGTAAACAATTTTATGAACTGTTTTTGTATTCATGGCATTAAAAACATAGATTTGCTTTTCGATTAATTTACTTGCTTAAATGGTGGTGTTGTGAGCTCTATTTGTTCCTTTCATGTATTAGGAACATGATATAAAGAACTGTGCAAATATTAATGGAATAAAGCACGTAGCGTTGTGCATAATTTGTTTTCAATAGTAAGACACGTAGTTATTTTAGTAACTGGTTTAAACAAAACATTATGTACATTGGCATTAGATAAAATAAAATGTAACTAAAATGTTCAGGTTTCGTTTTTATTTACGTATCACCTGACACATTTCTGACTTAGGGTACGTACTACTTACTAAAGATAAATACTATAGGCAAACTGTTATGATTGGTCCATACAGAAGTTGAATTTTAAACATAGCACATACGTAACGTTAACACAACCTTAAAAGTTTTTAAACACATGAAGACTTGTCCACCATTTACAGTTCAACATTCTATGAGTTCAACATTAGTTGTTAAAGCCTTCTTAAATCCAAGTGAAAAATCCTTTTCCAAAAACAGCTTAGTAATATATGCGATATGATTGCACATTTTAGTTATATCATTATACGTATCACTAAATTCATTCCATTCAGATAGTGTGTTGGAATGAAATCTGGAAAACACTGAATATATTTCTAATTTTGTAGTAAACAACTGAAGTAGCTGCCATGTCATGTCATGTAACATAATGCGTGGAAACGTTATACACTTATGATTCTCACTATCTAGGTTCATCGCACACTTTGTACATAACAGTATGTATGTAGGCGCAATAAGATCAATTGCACGAATAACACTCGTTTTACTTACTGGCTGATTCACTTTACATTTGCAATGCTTAGCACTAGTTTCTATTAGTGACTGTGGAACCGGAAAACAATATTTTTGAGCTATTTGCACTGCACTATTATTAAACATTAGAAAGTGCATTTTTACAGAAATGTGCTCACCATGCGTGCTTAACACTTACTAGATTATATTTACTCCTTCTTGACATAGTTATAGAATCATATTATTGAACTGGTAACTTTCCCCAAGGCATGGAATGATATAATAGGTTCAGCACTCAAATAAAACACACTGACGTAAATAAAATGTTAGTATACTTTACAACGTCATCAATGAGTATTAGCTATTGTACAAATCATAAAGTTCCAGTAGAATGGAATCAGCATACATTGGTGGAATCCAAAACGATGCATCGTACATCATACATGTAAACTATCTTCCATAAGGACCTTGCACAAACAGAAATTTAACTATTAATGGAACCAAACGTATATCGTATAATATACATGAACTCTACTACATGGCATTGACACTGTAGGAAATTAGTGGGCATGTTTCTTAGAGCGTACAAACAAATAACGAATGTAGAATATAAAACATCATTGTATTATATACTATGGTTGGTTTGATGTTAGTGTCATTCTATTGTACCTACAGGAATGTCAAGTAAAAAAAGCAATACAGCATATTTTTATTGTATACCAAAGGAAATAAAAGACTCTCTTCAAATTAAATATTGTAAAAATAATATCCTAGTGTGAAGCTAATGTAATAAAAATATTGTGTTTATAACTTATTGGAAACATGTAATAAAACGTTGCTATTAATACATACAAAAATAAATTGTATGGCGTCTGTTTGCATTTCGTAACTTGTACAAAGTACAATGTTATTTACTATACAAATTGGTTTGTTTTTAGGTGTTCCATTTTCGTATTAGTAAAAGTTGTTGTTTTACTGTTACAAAAAAACCGTTGTTTATGTTCACATATACGTTTGAGTACTAGTATGAAATACCTCGAGATTAACTATCAACAATACACTTTATTACTAGTAGGAATTGGATCTGCAATAAGATCTATGATGTGAAATTGTTTATAAAAATCGATTGGAAAAGCACATAGCTGGATGTTATAACCATTGACGGTTGAATATATGCTAATATCCACCATGGCGTTTGAATGCTTGGAGTATGATTACATTGATTAGGAATAAAACATCAGCTAATGGCGATACCGAAGCCAAAACGCAATCCAATACGAATTGAAAAAAATGGCTCCTCGTACGACATTAAGTCTCGATTAGCATTTGGTAATAATTCGAATGTACAATGGATCTTGGTTGCATGTTCCTGATCATCATAGTCGGTAGAGTGACAAATGGCTTGAAAGTCTCGACTGAAATCTTTACCGTTCCTCTACGGTGCGCAATATATTTCCACTACAATCACTAATAGTATTTAAGTCATCACTATGTTGTGGTTCGTGGCAATGTAATGGGTTAGTTTCATTAAGATTAAAATACTCTATGGCATCGTTTGAAATAAAGTCACTAGGATCATCTTCAAACAAGTCCACATAATATTCCCATGCTAAGATGAAATCCTCCATACTTGTAAAGAAACATACTGTCCAAGCTGAATAATGTCCCTTGTAGTCACACAGGTGTCTAATACAGTTTGCTGGTCATTCACAAAATAATATAGTAAGTAGTGTAACAATATATTACATTTACGTTTTTCGGGTTCAAATACCGGCAATCGATAATAACAAAGGTGAGAAAAGCACTGCAACACTGCCTCTGGCTCCTTATAACTTACAATGTCCTGTGCAGACAGCATGATATCAATTGGATTATTCATGTTAGCACCAACACAAACACAAATTACCTTATGCGCAAGACAACCTAAAAAAACAGGTATAAATATCTGGTTTTATAGCACAAATACATATAGACTCGCATATGTAGGATCAAATGGTATTTTCACGGTAAACGGCAACTTACCCTCCTGACCTGTGAACACCGTGTGAAATTAGCAGAATCTACCATTATGTTTGCTACGCTTGCCTATACCATCCTGTGGTGAACAATTCCACTTGTGCCTCGTAAGTTTTTTTTGTGGATCACCTATATATTTAAAACAATTTCCTTTTAATTACTCTTGTATATAGTTTCTTCTATTTCCGTTACAAAGAGGATTTTGTTTTAGTTTCACGCAAAATGATTTTTATTGTTATTATCGTTTAACAAAAAGTATTTTGTGTTGTACGTTTTAGTATTGCAAAATTGTTGTCCACGTTTAAGAAAAAGTATTTTCCTGTTTTAGATTTACAAAAAGTATTTGCTTTTTCCGTATTTCGCTTTCATGAACAAATTTTAACTGTTTACTTACAAATTATTTTGATTTTACTTTTTTCATAACGAATTATTTTGATATGATTATAACTTTGGCTATATGAAATACGCTTGAGGAAAGTAACATATTATTTACACCTTTTCTTTTGAAAAAGTAACTTGGTACCAATACTTTTACGTTTTACAAAAGAAAATAAATGATGGTCCCTACTTTGTATAAACAACTTTGACTTTTTTTGAACACGTATGTAGTTACATCATCCTTTGTTTTCAAAACTGTTTGTTCACATTTTTAGGAATTATAATACGTATAAGTAACCTATTGTATCAATGCAAACAAACGCTTGTTTCACAAATGCTCAAATGCACTTCCTGTATCACTTTAAAGCAAAGCATTATGTTGAACGTATAAAGCATTGTATTTATCGTGTAATGTCCAATACCACTCTATACCTAAATCATTTAATACATGGCTTTGAAAAAAAAATGAACGGTAACATTGCTTGTTAATAAGTCAACTTTGATGTATAACAAAGTCTGCTCCATAACCGGTTAAATGGGTTCAGAATCCACAATTGTGAGCAAGAGTATAATGACTTGTCTTTTTTATTCCTAATGATAAAACTTTTCGAGCAAAATGCATTTATGTCATACAGTATAGGCCGTGATGCAAAAAATGAAAAAAACTTTTAACATTTTGTAAAATCACTAGCTCAACGGATCACAAAGCGTACAGTAAGCTCCCTTTTTTATGCAAAGGAAATTGTCTATGATGTCCATCATGACCACCTAGTATTTTAAAGTCATACCTACTCTTACATCCAAACAGTATATGTAACATGATGTTTCTTCGTTGAATGTTTTACCTTATTGAATATCACTGTGCTAATCACACCACCATCTAATATTGTTAATTGGTAACAACTGTGTTAGGTTTGTTGTCCCCAAAATGGTATTGGTACTTTTATCCCGATCTTGAGTTTTAATACCTTTTTTGAGCTTAAAGTTATAATTTTTACAGCTATAAACTTTTAGTCCAATTCTAATATACAACATAAGAAACAAACACTTAAAGATCCATTTGTGTTGCCAACATTTGTAACAATTAAATCGATTGTACCCGTTAGTTCCCGATTCCCGTACCAAAGCGTTTTGTTCAATGCAGGACGTGTTTTCTTTGAAACAAATGAAAATTTTCACACGCTTATGGCATTAAGAAAAAGCATTACTAGCACCACAAACTGTTTTTCCTTACAGAGACACGTACAAACAGTAGTATTATATGAAGCTTCCATTAAAAGTAACATGCGCAGACCACATGCGCAGTAGTATAAAAATTATGAATAATTACCAATTAACTATTTTGTAAAACATATCACAAATGTCTATTGCATGACGAAGTATTGGTTCGGTTTATCAAAATATTTCTTATGTACTCCTTTTAAAATGAAACTACCTCCCATTTTATAAGCAAACTAGTAATTTTACTATAACGTTTCCTAAAGGGAAATACATGTATTTAGTACAATACTACTGAAATAATAACAGTTTTATATTACCGTATGATTTATTTGTTCGAGATAAAATCACATTAGGCTACATAAAATGTTACAAAGCAATATTTGACACATACGATTGAAGTGATTGTTTTCAACTTAGATGCATACTTTTTTGAGAGAGAGAGCATGCCATGGGTATATATGTATATATATATATATATATGTATATATATATATATTATTGTATGCAATTGCATATTATAACAACTTATTATTACAAAGACAAACCCAAGGTTAACATTATGTAATGTTTACAAACTATCAGTGTAGATTTTAAACTGTTTAGGTGTTACAGGAAAATATATATATATTAGACACGAATCAATTACTTTTAACCGTAATGCAAATTTCAACACTATATAATATTTAGAAATAATCAGTTTATTTTTTATCTGCTTCGGTTGATGTACATATTGTGAGAATACACTCATATTGAGATTCATTGAATAGTTTTTTACATAGTTCCTCTAAAAATCACTCGGCTGCTTGTAAAAAGACAAAACGATGGCTTGTTTTTGTTACTTAGCATTTTATCCATGACCACAGTGAAGGGGGCTCTCGTCTATGAAATGGTAAGTACCTATTAGTCATACAGAGTATGACAAACATTGTGGTTGCTATGTCCGTCAAATGTTCCGGCACTAGATTCAAAATGGATACCTTCAACTGATCCACTGTCGGCTTTATATCTGGATGAATATATTTGAACAGTTTATTTAAAACTTTTATTGATGTTTCATTGGTCAACACATGTTTAATATATTCTTCGCTGTCAAAGCGAGCACACATACAGTCAAATATATGTTTAGTACATAAACCTTTGCCATTACACTTCCAATGCGGTCCAACGTCAAAGTTTAGTAACAGCCTTTCTAAGCAAGGTCAAGACATATTCTCCATAGAACAAGAACAATTTTCTTTGTTGTCTGATACACTATCAAGTGGTGCGTCCGTAGTAGCTTTTACTTCTTGTTGAGTTGTCGTATGCACAACACTATTCATGACTATATTCTCTCCGAAAATGTCACCTTTCGCCTTAACTAGTTCCAGTACACTTACTACGCTAACGATTACGCACAGTATATATACTAGTCACATCGACCCCCAAACAGAATGTGCATTTTACAATTATAAAGCTGATAAGTTACTTGATTATTTCCTATATAGACAATAACACGACAAATACACTGTCAACATTTACATTACCATACACACCGTCCATAGCATGGTAATTATTCACTCCTATAACCCGCCTGACGGTCTTTTTCCAGCATTTGAGTCTAAGTTTTCAAGTTGGGTATAAATTAAATGTTGAAGACGTTTTGCAAACTGTTGCTGAAGTTGGGTTGCATCATAGTGGCATTGGAAATGGATCTTAAACAAGGCTTCCTTGATCTTCGGATCCCCCAATGTTTCAGCTGTCCGATCGCATAACTTTTCCTTGACTACATTAGGGTGGTCAGGCATTAACCGATCCGATAAAAAAAACAAAGCATTGGTGGTCCCTTTGAGAGTCACGTAAGAAAAACATCCTGAACATGGTATCCAGTACGACGGAATCCATAAACTTATTGCACGTAAAATACAAGCTTCATCCACAAATCATGTGCTACATTTACAAGATTTAACGGCCGCAACTGCTGCTTCTATTTTTGCTGCTGCAAAGGCTAACGCTGCCTCATCCGCTGGCTCAAATTCCGCCATGTCAACTGATACCACACAACATTAAGCAATATAATACATATGGTATTACTGCGCGCGCACGACCCCAGTGTATCTTTTTTCCACCCCTACTACTTCGACTTTTTTTAAAATTTCACTTGTACCTCTTTTACATATACATACTATTTCCTACGTACCACCACTAGAAAGCTAATTAAAGTAAATGGTACGTGCTTATGTATACTTACTACACATATATTAAATTGCAAGACATATAAGGTCCGCTAAGTACTTTCGTTATATATAATGTCCACTATGCCCTTTGCGTCCATAATAAAATGTCCAGTGCGTACTTTGCTTACATAAAACAAATGTCCATTATTTACGACAATATCCAGTACATACCAACTATTTTAATACCCATGGTCCTTCTTCCAACACAGGGCTTCAAGTTCATTCAAATGAGTTTTTACTAATTGTTGAATGGCTATGTCAAACTTATAACGCAGTTTAGCTCCTTCAGAATGTTTTTCTAAATAAATGTTAAAAAGGTCCTCCAAATGGTCTGGGTCACAAAACACCTTTTTTGTACGATTACTTAACCTATTACCCAATTTTTCACCTTCAACATCAGGGTATAAGTATCCTGCAAAATGGCCACAACAGTCATGCTCGTACTGGCTAGGACGATTATGTTCACATCCCCAACACATCGAACTTAACGATGGTTTCCACCCTTCTAATGCAATCCATATGCAGTTCTCAGCTATGGTTTGTAGTATACAGTCGCATAGTTCGCCTGCTTCAACTTTATCTGCAGCAGTAGCTAGTTTCCCTTCATCGAAATATTCAGTCTCCCATCTATTTTATGCAAGTGATTCCCACTAGCGATTTCTGAAATTAAAAGAAACAAACCTTTAAAACCAGTGTATGCTTTTTTTGTCGAGATCTATTAGCTAAATAAATTGTGCTTTAAACATTGTCCTTTGTTTTCTTCGATACAGTCAAATGTAACAGTAAGTTCGATTTTAGGCAAATTTTGTTTTCATGTGTCTACGTTGTATTCAGTATAAACATGCTACCCAGTATTACAGTCGAAACATTTTTAGGTATTACATGTTATCGGATTTGAACTGTACCTCAACAAAAGCCAAAGGATTCACCAAATGTGTTTTTGTATCTGTTCCGTTCAAGCAGTTAGGCGTAAAAATATATAAATACCCATTAAGATCTAGCTATCATCCTAATTTTACTATGACTAAATTATAACCATTACTTATATACAAAACATGTATTCGTTTCTAAAAATAATACAACATAAACTTGACTAGAACCCATACCGCTTTGCATTCCTCTCTTTTATGTTCCATGACAATCCTAGCTATAAAAATCACATCTTTTTAGGCATACTGCAATCATGTTCCAAAAAAACCGACTCTAATAAACAATAAAATGTTCCACTTTATTGCATTGGAATACCAATAATTTTACATGTAATACTTCGAGCAAAATAATTAATATATTGTTTTAATAGCCAACCTTACTTTTGGTTAAAGTATAACAGTGTAATTTGTGCTCCATTTTGGTATATTTCACCTTAAGCTTTTTTTTAGTTCCAGCATAAAAATGTCCCAAGTGTACCTATTATTTACAATGGTGTTCACTAAATAGCATACGTGTTTCATGCGTTTGTATATATATTTAATTATTTATTTGAGCTCCTACGTAGCCTAGTCGGTAGCGCGCTCAACTTTAGTGCGAGCAGTCCCGGGTTCTATTCTCGGTGGGAGCTAAAAATTTCGGTGTTTACCCAGCATCGTGAGGACAACTGGGAGCTACTGTAAATAAAAGGCAGTGGCGATCACAGTAAGAGCTTCGGCTCTCCTTTCCCAACCCGTCTGGTCAGCGTGCAAGCAATAGACCAACTCCTCCCTTTTAGGAGAGGCCTCATCCACTAGTGGATTGAATATGGCTGTGTTTTAGTATTATTATTATATATTTATTTAATAAGGTGTCACTGCTTTTACCTAAGAGGCTTGGCTCAGGGAAACAATTAATTTAAAAAAAAATGATGGGTTGACTTTTTTTCCCGAAAATCCCCGTAAACAAATTAATCATATATCGCTTCTCCAACGTAGTTCGTATCTATGTACAAGGGGATCCACTCCTCCAACCCAGTTTTCTGAGTGAAGTTTTCTTTCATTTTCGTCACACGCATCGAATGACCAATCACTCCCCCTCTGATGGTCTGATTCAAAGACCTTAAGATTATTTTAATTTGTCTTCTTCTTTTAAATGACAATGAAAATATAGTATTTTCAGAGCCATTCTGACGTTTAAAAAGTTTTGTACGGTTTTTAAATCAGCAGGTAGGTAGTTTTTTAAACACTCACTGGTAAAATATACTATTCAGCACCGTACCGCTAAATATAACCAAGTGATAGCACTAATGTTGAACTGTGTTTCTTCGTTAAACAACCCTTTTTTACAATACTTTAATTACAACTGCTCCCTCTAAGGCTATAAATATAATACCATTATTAAAGTGTTTTGTAAATTAACACATTAGTTCATAACTAAAGAATTATCCACAATATATTTTCCATATATCATAAATTGTAATGTTTTATGCTATTACCCTCTTGTTTATCTTTAATTTTCAATGGGCCTATATTAAAGTTTTTTAAAAAACAGTGATTTGTGCAAGTTAAGTTTACGTTGTTTCTAATTTTTATGTCACAAAGTTTGTTTATATCACCAAGTTTGTTTCGCACTTAATGTATTGTTTTGTTTTCTAAGGTAGTTCGAAATGTTTTCATTTCTATTATTTCAAAACGTTATTACATCCATCGCGTAATTGTTTGATTGTTTGTACAATTCCCAAGGTAAATGTTAGAAATTTACGCAATGTTGTTACAAACTAAACTTGTACTTTTGTAACAAACGTAACGTACTGTGCAACTTTTTAAAAAATAATGTAATGTTCACTTACCCTGCTTTTTAACTTTTAGATCCACAGACAGACAATCACTTTCTAAGGGAATTCGTTTGAATCTGTAACGACAAGAAACAAACATATTTTGAGTCACATGTCATTCAATAAATACTTTAACGTACTACTACGATATGACTGTAACTTGCACCTATTTTAAAATGTGTTCACTATTACGATTAGTAGCAAGTATTGCACATGCGTTTTCACTTTATGTTCATTACATCGTTGAATTTTTTTCTCTAAATACTTTGTACTACATTCATTAGTATTAAGCTTTCATTTTAGTACATATTTTAAGCACGTTTATTCGTATCTAGTTTTCATTTTAGTAAATACTTTTATGTTAGTACCAACTACTTTACATAACGTTGCACATGCGATTTCCTTTTACGTAATTACTTTTTTTTAAAAAAAGTACGATCATTAGTTACAACTACTTTACATATCATTCCACATGCGATTTCGTTTTACGTAATTCCTTTTTTAATAGTACATACATTAGTAACAACTACTTTACATATTATTCCGCATGCGTTTTCATTGTTCGTATCTACTTTATAAAGTTTTTATTACTACTTTCATTTTACTAAACACTTAACACAACCACATTCTCTTTCAGTGTTACTTTTGGTTGCATCATACAAAACTATTCAACTTACATGAATTGTATCAATCCAAACGGTAGAACTCTTCAAAATATTTAATCAGCAATCTGCAACAAAGAAAACAGCTACTTAGTATCGTACAACCGTAACTGTATGTCTACACAAGTCAGCGTTCAAACTCAGAATGGCTTTCCAAACCACTCGCGCTAACTATACACTGCGCAGGACAAAGCGTCTTTCTCCCCTACCCTCCATATTTAATAACCGGTTTCGACCAGGTTGTAGTGGTATTCGATCAGTGGCTGTTGTTATAGTGCTTCAGAGGGACATTGGTAAGACTTGTTTTTTCTTCACAAGGAATGTGCTTATTTGTCATGGTTGATGTACTACAAAACTGGTTGAGTTGGGATCTACAATACCTCACATTTTAGTGTTAGATTTTTCTTTTATACATGATTTCTTTTACACGCTCATGGGGTCCCTTGAATCCGATTACTATATGTTGTTGCATTTGCCTGTTTACTTGTACTGCTTCCCACCTTGTATTTTCCCTTTTTTCTCGGTGCCGTTGAACGGAACTAATGGGTAATGGTATACTATTGTCTTATTTTGTTTTCATTGTCAGGCATTTTACATTACTTAAAAATGTTAAATCTTAGTAAATTGACGCCTTTGGACGCCATTTTCGGGTGGGGAGGTGAGGTGAAGTCCTCACATGTTCTTTTCTGATCTTTGCTGTCATTGAATCTTCATTTCACATCATTAAAACAAAAGTCAAATCTTAGTTGATTTACGCTTTTGGACGCCATTTTGGGAGTGGGAGAAGCAAGGTGGAGTCCTCAAATTGTGTTTTTTCATGTTTTCTAGTAAATACTAACTTTTTCACATCATTAAAACAAAAGTCAAATCTTAGTTGATTTACACCTTTGGACGCTATTTTGTGGGGGGGGGAGGCAAGGTGGAGTCCTCAAAGGTGTTTTCTCATGTTTTCTAGTAGCTACTAACATTTTCACGTTATTAAAACAAAAGTCAAATCGTAGTTGATTTACGCCTTTGGGAGCCATTCTGGGGGCGGGGGAGGTGAGGTCGAGTCTTCAAATGGTATTATTTCATCTTTTCTAGTAAATAATAACATTTTTGCATCATTAAAACAAAAGTCAAATCTTAGTTAATTATCGCCTTTGGACGCCATTTTGGGGTTGGGGGAGGCAAGATGGAGTCCTCAAAAGGTGTTTTTTCATGTTTACTAGTAAATACTAACATTTTTACATCATTAAAACAAAAGTCAAATCTTAGTTGATTTACGCCTTTGAACGCCATTTTGGGGTGGGAGATGTGAGGTGGAGTCCTCACATGTTGCTTTATAAAATAACAATGACCCCGGTTTACGAGACGATCATAATAGTCTTGGATCGATCATATGACTTTCAACATGTTGTGTAATTACAGTCCCCATATTCCACACGTATATGCAATTATGTACTTTACCCAAGTTACACCCTGAACACAAGATAGGATTGTCTTGTAAATAAGTATTTACTGTTTTCAATATGCACTTGTTCACAACATAATCATCGTTACAACTCGTATACTCTTCAAATCATAGTTAATTTAGGACTTTGGACGCCATTTTAGGGGGAGAGGGTCGAAAAGTAGGGTCCTAAACTAATCCTTTTGTCCTTTTGTGACATTATCTTACAATCGCGTATCATTTGACATTATTATTACAATTTTCAAGTCTTAGTTAATTTGGGCCATTTTTTCAGGGCCCTAGGTGGTTCCATTTGATATTATTTTATTATTTGCTTTTTCTAGTGCCAAGCAATCAAAAGTTTCATTTTCTGTCTTTCAAGCTCGCCGTAGCCATTCCACAGTACTGGCTTAATATTTTGTTCTATACTCTACAATTTGCGACCATTTTTGGTCCTTTAGTCCCAAGGATTCAAACGATCATTTTTCATGTTTGGTACCCTCTAGAATCACTTGAAAGCTCTGAGTGTTCCCTAACAGTGCTGTTTTATTGCAATTTGCGACCATATTTTGGGCCCAAGATCCATTTTTTTCTCGTTTCAAGGGACCTCAGAGTATTTCCCAACATTACTGCGTTATTACTCTGTTGTACCATTTGTGAATATTTTTAGTCCCAACGATTCAAAGGCTCCATTTTATGTTTACCAACAGTACTATATGTTTTATAATTTGAGGCCATGTTTGGTCCCAAGATCCATTTTTCATGTTTCAAGGGACCTCAGAGTATATCCCAACATTACTGCCTTGTTACTCTGTTAACAATTTGTAAGCATCTTTACTTCTAGGGATTCAAACGATCCATTTTTTTTTATATTTCCAGGTCCCCTGACACCCACTTCGGACCTCAAAGTGTTCCGTAACAGTACTGTCTTGTTACTCTGATATATGTTCTATCATTTACAGTTTTCTTGTCATCATTTTAAAACATTGGGCCTTGAGGGTCATGTTGGGGTCATATGGTCTTCTATCGTACTGTTTAATGCTTTTAACATTACAACACTAACTTTATATACGTCCTACGGGGGCTTGCACCCCGGCCGGGAAGGTCTGGTACAACATTCGCTTATTATTTTTAATTTAAAACATGTGTCTGTTCATCTAGTTTATATTTCCACTTGTTATCACCCTGTCACATAGTACCTAGGGACCCCTACGCGTTTCGGTCGCATAACGTTCTCCCAACCAGAGTCGAGCACTAGCCCATTGGTTAAAATGTCCCCAGATCAAGTCCCGGCAGGGGCATAGGTGCGCCTTTTCACAGCCAAAGGCCAAATAACGTTGTATTATGTCGTGCTTTTAACACAAGCGCGCCTGGTAAACCATTTTAAAACCAATACTTTTATATTACAGTGATCAAAAAGGCCATTCTGCAGTTTCTCGCAACTTAATGTAATTTCACAATTATTTATCACCATGTACGCTGTATGATTCACAGTTAACATAGCATTTGGGCAGTCGTGGGTTCAATACCGACAGCCTACCATCTTGACTGAGGTTTTCCCTTGGTCACCGCATTTGCGCGTTCGTGGGTTGAATAGCACTTCCTGACTGAGGTGTTCCCTCAGTCACACAACGAAAATGCCAGGATGGTACTTTCAACATAGGTCCACTTTCCCTATCCCGCTCTCAGCCTTCAATGCTTAAAGGCCATAAATAAAAACATTCTGGTTCGGAATCCAGTTTAGCATTTACGTAATCTCGGTTGTGTCCCTTTTTCAACATAGTCGCAACATGAGGTCTCGCCAGATTCCTTGTTCCATATTTACATTAATACAAGTACATCAAACTGGCTTTCTTATTTTGTCCTATGCACTTCTCATTTCTATAGGACATTTATGTTTTATATCTTTTTTTAATTTAAGAAAAAATCAACAATCATTTTTGAATTACACACATGCACATGCTACATATTACATACACTAATACAACATCTCTGTACATACCTCAGGATTCGATATCAAGCCAGGACGATATTTTTAGCACGTCTTACTGCATCAAATGTTAACAACAGAATGCGCTTTCTTCATCTCACAACATCGAAGCCTCTTGTTCTCTCTCCCTTCTAGTCTGTCGCGTCATGCAGCTTCATTTGTATGCCGAGCCTATCCAATTTTTTTTCTCTGCATAATCAGTTCGTCTATATGCAATTTCCAAACGCCCAGTGCTTCTCCAATACCACAAAAAATGGTTCCAATTTTGTATGGGTGTGTGCGTGTCAATATATATATATATATATATATATATATATATATACTCTATCATAATTGTCATTACCAACGCTGCTTGGGCTCTCCCTCATTAATATTAAAATAGCTTCATATACCGAAACCTACTACTCAACGCTACTTGACCCCTGAGTTGTATGTAGTGACGGGGAAGGAGCTGGTGGTGTTTAGTTTACAGAGGAACGCTCCTATCATGCGATGGAATTCAGGGCACTAATACCACAGCGACAATGCAACGAAACAAAACTCAGTTTTCAGGTTTAAGAAGTTTCTTCGCATAGGTGGTTGTTCTAACAAGATTCAATTAGGCTACTTATTACAACCAGTAGTAATGTTGTTCAAACAAGTCACTTATATTGTTCCAACAAGTTAGTTTCATGCTTGTTTATGAAGTGCAACACGATATTAAGTTTGACAAGGTGAAAGCAAGTGGCTCACGACCTTGATTCAAGTCGACATGCTATCTGGGATCTAAAATGGACGAAATTACTGTATTTAAATTTAGTAGGTATGAGCAGTGTTTCTTCTGGGGAAAATATTATAGGAGTTATTTTGAATCTATAGAGGGGATGAAAAGGAGAGGGAGTAACCCTCTAGTACGAATTACACACTACGGTGCGTAGCAAGAGAAGGCCTCATAACCTCCTTAGCAATAATAATAATAATAATAATAAATAAAAAAATTAATAAAGTAGTGAAAAGGGTAGAAGTGTGTGGATTATAATGACAGTAAATTGGTGAAACCTTTCTAAATCTTACGAAAAAGCATGCATTACGTCCCATATTCATACAACCACTGGGTCCATTCATTTATTTACCATACAAATACCCACTTTCTCGTAACACATACAGATATACAGTGCATATTTGTCACGTAAGTCCCATTTTAGAAAGTTCTGTTCTTTCGAAAAATCATTACTTATGACCCCGTAAACTGAGACTTTTCGGCAGAATCACTAGCCACCTCTGCAAAACTTGCAGTAAAAAAAAAAGTTTTGAATAAGTATCACAAAGGAATTTTTTGCTTATGGTGAGTGACGGGTAATCTTTTCAATTGTAAATTTCCATTTTTTTTTTATTTTTTTTTGTTCGCTGTACTACACAGTTGTAATTCTAGTACAATGACTATGTTCTTGTTATCAGATTTGTTGCTTTCAAGAGGAGGAATGACTCGGTCTGGAGGGCAATACTGACTGGTCACTCCTCTGAAAGAAACACTGGATGTGATGAATAAGAAAATAAGTTAGTTTTTGTGTCATAACTGAAATAATTCATGTACAGCTGTAGACATATGGCTTTGTTACATATTATACTAGAGGAAAATGTTTGAATTGAATTTTATTTTATATAAGGCCTTTAGGCAACTTTAGCTCAGGCCTAATGGATGACGATGGGACATTTGGTGGAATAAAGAAAGTGGGAGGAAACGAAGAGAACCCCTACAAACCCCCACATAGGTGTTTGTCCACTACAAAGTCCATATGGCACTAGCCGGGGATTCTACGCACCAGAGATGAGCACTCCACTGAGCCACTGCTGCCAGGAAATTTTGGAAAGGAAATTGTGTTTTTTCTAGTTTCAAACCCTACTGAAGAGCAATATAAAATCAATTTATATCAAATTGATACAAAGTAAAGATGTCTTGTACTTGATCCACGGTTAACTAAAGGTCTCTTATGCTTTGTGTGTTGTGTTGGGGAGGGATTCGAGTTTATGTGTGTGTGTTTTCTTGAGTTCAAACCCGATATGATTCATTGAACGAAGCAGTTTGTAGCCCGATTTTCACAAGAACAAGAGGTTCCTTCTTTAGAAGCTCACGCGCTTGTTTACAATGATAATAAATATATAAATTGAAAAACATGCCTCTACTTCTCAGCGACCATTACAAAGTGAACATGTTTCTTTCTTTCAAATAGTTTTGGTTACCCTGTTCTATTCTCCCATTATCTCTAGGAGTTGTGTGCCAGACACTTCCAACATTGTTTTGCTTTGTTTGCTCTAAAGCTTCAAAGAGTTTCATTTCTCTACAGAAACTATATTTTTTTTAGATATTTCTCTAGATTAATGGAGAGGAGCACGCGTGGCAGGCACGTGCACACGCAAATACGCAGCCACTCACGTGAAAGCTCTTTTGTTTGCATGACATCCCGCGTGGGAAACTTTACCAAGTTGCAGGAAGTCGCTCAGCAGTCGATATTAGCTACACGTGGTTTCCCCATGCTCTGCCAGAACATTGTACTTTTAACACGGTGTGACTGTAAAAAATTTCAGCCTGGTCAACACCAGTCATCTACTGGTAATGTAGCAAACGAACTTCGATCGTTTCAAAAATCGTTGTAGTCATAATCGGGCAACGAGTAGCCAACCATTCTTGTAGCCAACTAGTGATAACCGCACGTGGGGTTACTTTAATAACTGAAGACGGATCGGTGGAGATGGCGCAGGCTCGAATCGTGCACCCGCTATCCATTCTGACTAATAGTTTATCGGGTTGCCATAGTGCGTAACAACTAATTCCGAAATTAGACCTTCTCTCTCTCTCTCTCTCTCTCCCTCTCTCTCTCTCTCTCTCTCCCTCTCTCTCTCTCTCTCTCTCTTTAAGAAACAGAGTTACATTTTTTATGGACGAAGTTGAGCTGTGGCCTCCAAATAATATAAACTTTAAAATGTATTGTTTAATAGTTATGGTTAAAAAAAAACGAAAAATTATTATTTAAGCTGCTATCTATTAGTGTAATTGCTTTTACAAAAAAAATATGAAGCTTGTTGCAGAAAATCTTATACTATTATAATATAATGAAGAAATTAAATTATAGGCGTACAGTTTAAGCTGGATATTGCATGCTTTATTTATAAGTAACATCAAACAAACACCAGAAAAAACACATTATTTGATAAATGCTGAAGAAAGAAAAAATAATTCTGATACAATAAATAAGCTTACCCCTCATCGAAGTTCTGTTGTTACTTGAGATACATGAAGTCCTTGGAAAGTTCCTTCTCGGGAGATGTCTTGTCATCATTGAATTACAGTTAGTCTAATAATTAAAAGTCCTATGAAAAATAAATTTGGATTGAATTGATGGAATCATTTAGTTAGGCCTGTTGTAGTCCTAAAGCTCTTGTTAGGGGTCATGGTCTTTAATTTACCAAGTGGTATGGATGATTTTGTGGAACTAACATAGGTAACTTCACTTGAGTAAAGAGTTGTTAGTACTGCGAATATATAAGATTGAATAATTGCTACTGCGGAATCTAGTATTAGTTGTTCAGAGACTCGACTCTGATTAGAATAATTAAATGTGTTTTTGTATATTTCACGTATAAAATCATCATATAAACAGAGAAAACAAGTCATAAGATTATAATAATACGAACGAACTTATTACGATCCAGTAATCAAAACGCTATAAAAAAAAAAATGTAAAAAAAAAAAACCACTATGCCAAAGAAGCGCGTATGTTAGAGGCAATTCCGGGCAATGCAACAGTCAAAAAACTGCTTAGCTCGGTAGATTACAGAAGGTTGAAATTACAACTCATCATAACGTCAGATAACGTCGTCATCGAACGTTTTCACAAATTATAAGTAAATGACCGGCAATATTGCAATGTGCCATGTCACGGACAAAAACCTTTAAATAAAAGTGTTGACAAATGCTCATCCTACTTTAAGATTTATTTTCATAAAACGCGCCCATGAAACGACAACATGTTCCATGTAAGTAAAATCGTAATTTTAACATTGTAGCTAATATCTTTGGTAGTTGACTGAAACTTAGTTTCCCGATGGACAAAACCTTGGCTATTGCTTAAATTTTGCATAATCTCAATCCGATTAAAATATTGCCGTAATCTATACGCTTCTCATTGATTTTATATTTAATTACGCTTATCATAAGTAAATGATTTTATATTTAATTGAAATTCATTGTTTTAATTTCAATGCAAACTAATTTAGCAACTAGTGTCAAACTATGTTTGACATCAAACGTCAAGTTCTAACGGAGCTAGTTCGTAAATGACTCAAAGAATAATTTCCAAACTACCTCTAAATTCGAAAGTCTACCTTTGCAAGTCTCTTTAGCAACATTAAAAATAACTCTATTAGCTAAAGCTCAAGTGTGTCTAAAGAAACACGCTAACGTTAATCCATACTTAGTACAAATTCAAAAAATCAAAAGACACGTCCGAAGCGAATGTGAACATACGATAATTTGTCTAATTATTATTAAGGAAAGAAGGGATAATGAAAGGTTTGGGTCTGTGCTTCCTAGAATTATCAAACGTTGATGTTTTGCTACTATATTTGCTATTAGTCGATCTGCTAAAGTGCCAGGAAGGATGATGTTTCTAAGGATTTCAATACATACTAGAAATTGTATTAGAGGATCTGGGGTTCCTACCGGTAGAAGGTGGACAAATATATGTTGTGTTTGATTAATTAATCTGTACAGTATGAAACTTAGCCATATGGGTAGAGCAAGAGTTAATGTAAATGTTAGATGACTAGATCTTATAATAATATATGGAAAAAGGCCCATAAAATTATTAAATATAATAAATGCAAATAAAGCAATAAAAAGGAATGCTGTTCCTTTATGAGTATTTTGAGGTCCTAGGATTGTTTTGTATTCTTTGTGTAGTGTATAGTTAGATTATTTCATATAATTGTAGCTCAAGAAGGTAGAAATCAGAATGTTAGGAATTAGTATTAGACCTAGAAAAGATTTAAATCAGTTGATAATGATATGATTGATGGGATTCGGGGTAAATTAAATGAGTTGATTTCTGCGTATTCAAGTTTTAATTGGGAAGGGAGTGTGTTAAGGTATTTAATTGAGGCAAAAAATAGGTAGGCGATTGAGAAGAAAATTAATAATAATAATCATTTAAGTGGAGTTATCTGTGGAATTAAAAAGTACCATAATTATGTTGATTTGGCTGTGGCAGGGCCATGTTATATTAGTTCAACTAACTTTTCATTAGGAGTAATTGCTATTTTACTCTGTTTTGGTTTAAGAGACCATTGCTTACTTTCAGCCACCTAATGAGCCTTCTTGAATTATATTTAGTATTCAATTAATGAACTGTTGATGAGGCCTGGTTTCTATAACAATTGGCATAAAACTGTGACTTGTGCCACAGATTTCAAAACATTGTCCAGAAAATAGGACAATTCGTTTTGCCTTTATTCCTACTTAATTCAGTCGTCCTGGGATTGCGTCTGCCTTTAATCCTATTATTGCTCATGAATGAAGGACGTCTGTCGCTGTAATTAGTACTCGAATACTTGGTAAGATTACTTGATTGTATACATCTAGTAAGCAAAAAATGATTAATTTTATCTCGTTAACTGGGATTATACATGAGTCGAATCCTGTTGGTATAAAATCTGAATGTTCATAACTTCATTATCATTGATGACCAACAACTTTTTAAATGACGGAAGGTTGGTAGATTAAGAAGGAAGGGATGATAGAGCAATTAAAATTAATATAATTGCTGGAAGAATGTTTCAGACAGTTTCTAGGGTTTGCCCTTCTAAACGATATACATTGGTGTATCTGTTGAATAAAATGGAGATTAGAAGATAGTCTACAAGTACCGTAAATATTACAATAATTAGTGTAGTATGATCATGAAAGAAAGCTATGTGGTGTGTAGTTTGTGATCTGGCATCTTTAAGGCCTAGTTGATTCCAGGTAGCCATTTCTAAAAAGAGTCATGCTTGAAGTCTTATTTTTAGGGCTTAGGCCCAGTGCACTTATCTCCAATTTTAGAAATTAAATGGTAAAAAGGGACGTTCTGCATAACTATGTTCTGCTGGGGATAAATTTTGGTATCATTTGAGGAAGGTTGGTTGTTGATCTGGAACTAGAATAGGGCGGTAGCTGGCAAGAGCTTCTTATACGATGAAAACTAGCATGAGGACTGCAACTAATGATAAAATGAAGCCTATGCTTGATACTATATTTCGTGTTATACTGTATATGCGACGTGTTAGTAAGAGTATCGTCGGGGTGCCTCTTAGACCCACGAAGTGTAATGTAATGTTTACTCCTAAAAATATTACAATAAATTGAATTTTGAGTCAAGGTAGGTTTAGTGATGTTCCTCTAAAAAGAGGGAATTAGTGGATAATTCCTGCTATAATTGCGAATACTGCTCCTATTGAAAGTACATAGTGAAAGTGGGATACTACGTAGTAAGTTTCATGTAATACAATTTATATTGATGAATTAGCTAATATTACTCCTGTGAGTCCTCCTACGGGGACTAAAAAAATAAATCCTAGTACCTACAAGGTTGAAGGAGAGTAATTAATTTGATTGTCGTGTAGTGTTGCAATTAAACTAACAACTTTAATATAAGTTGGAAGTGCAATAATTATGGTAGCTACAGTGAAGTAGGCTCGAGTATCTACGTCTATTTTAATTCTAAATTTGTGATGGGTTCATACAATGAATCCAATTACTAATATTGCATAGATTATGCCTAAGGATCCGATGTTTCCCTTTTACCATTTTCTTTAGTGACAATATGAGAAATTATACCAAATCCTGGTAAAATTAAAATGTATAGTTCAGGGTGAAAAAAATCATAAGAGGTGTTGGTATAATATGGGATCTCTTCCTTCGACTGGGTCGAAGAAGCATGTGTTAAGATTTAGATCTGTTAGGAGTATTGCGATAGCTCCTGCTAGAACTGGTAGGGATAATAAGAAGAGAAGAGCTGTAATTATGACGGATCATACAAATAATGGGACTCGTTCTAATGTTATGCCGGGCATTAGTATATTGATTGCTGTTGTAATAAAGTTTACGGTACCTAGAATTGAAGAAACTTCCGTTGAATGTAAGAAGAAGATTGATAGGTCCACTGATCTTCCTGCATAGGCAATCGCGTTGGATAGAGGAGGATAGAGAGTTCATCCTGTTCCTGCACCACTCTCTACAATTCCTAGAGTTAATAGTAGACTTAGAGATGGGGGTAGATGTTAAAATCTTATGTTATTGACTCGTGGGAAGGCTATGTCTAGGGCACCTATAAAAGGAAACAAGAAAGTTTTGTCGCTTTTTGTGGAAGTCTGTGTTCAATTGGCCCTCACACCGTGAGTTAAATGCGAATGGAGATCAGGTGAAGGTCAGTTGTTAGTGTATGTATAGAAAACATACTACCTGGTTGTGGCAGTTCAGTTACACCGTCAACGTGCGGAAGGACAGAGTGAACATGGGACCTCCACAAAGCGTCATAAGGGCGTGTATTCTGTATGAGTTCAAACTGGGGTCAAACGCAGCTGCAGCGGGGCGCAAGATATGCCAGGTCTTTGGTGAGGTTGTCGTGACTACGCGGACAGTGTAGCGGTGGTTTACCAAGTTTAAGGACGGTGGCGAAACACTCGAAGACGCACCACGTGCAGGAAGACCAACACAGGTACCAAATGAAGATCTTCAGGCAGCAATTGAGGCGACCAGTGGCCAGACATGTGAGGAACTGGGACTACAATTCAATGTGAGTGGAAAAACCATTCGGCAGCACCTCCATCAACTTGGGACGCACTACAAGTTGGGTCGATGGGTTCCACATGATTTGACTCCGGACCAGAAGGCAACGCGAGCAGACACCTGTGTTTCTTTGCTTTTTCTAAGGAAGGAGCCATTTCTGGACAGGGTGTTGACATGTGATGAGAAGTGGGTCCTGTACCAAGCTCCACGGCGCCGTCCCATGAAGCGGTTCCAAAACAGCCGAAACCAGCATTGCAGCAGAAGAAGGTCCTCCTGTGTATTTGGTGGATTGCTCGCGGCATCGTACATCGGGAACTGCTACCATCTGGTCAGAGCATCAATGCCACTGTGTAATGTCAGCAGTTGAGCCGTGTTCAAGAAAAACTCAAAACTCTGGAGCCTCTGAATCGCAAAGGGGTCCTCCTGTTACAGGACAACTACACGTGGCTAGGATGACCCGGGACACCATTCTACGCCTTGGATGGGAAACACTATTGCATCCGCCATTGCACCGTCCGATTTTCACCTGTTCCATTCCTTGGACAATCACCTTAGAGGACGCCAGTTCAAATCCCTAGTAGAGGTGCAAAATGCAATTGATACCTTCTTCGCTTCACGACCCACCAAGTTCTACCGCGATGGAATCGATGGCCTTCCAGAACGTTGGCAGAAAGTCGTCGATGGTGATGAGGACTATTTTTTACTTCCAGTTACGTCTTAGGTGACATATCGATGTTCGAAGGTGGTGGGTGAGAAAGCTACAGAACTTTCTTGCTTACCCTTATAATATTAGTGGAAATATTAAATTTTCGAAGCCGCCAATTATGGTTGGTATAATTATAAAATATTATAATGAAAGCATGGGCTGTTACAATTACGTTATAAATTTGGTCATCGCCAATTAGGCTTCCTGGTCTGCCTAGTTTGGCTCAAATTAAAAGTCTGAGGGAGGTACTTACTATTTCGGATGAGGCACAAAAAATTAATTGTATTGTAACAATGTCTTTATGGTTTGTGAAAAATAATCATCGTTCGGAAGAATGTCAAGAGTAATTAAGAATAAGGACAATGTGAAGTAGTATCGTCGGTATACACCAAAAAGGGCAAAAACACTACCCTCGTTTTACAGGTCTACTCCAAGTGAGCAGAAGACCAAACCTTAATAAAGCTAAGGGAACTTTATAACCGTGCTCAACATCGGACTTTGGTTCTTTTTCAACCCAGACGAAACAACAAAACGTTGAAACCAACTTTGTTAGCAGAAACAACAACTTTCTGAAACCTGATCTCAGAACTTCGCAAAATCGGATCTCGTCTTTGTAAACGCAACTAAATCTCTCTCATCTCAATCCATAGTACACGTTCTTTCATTTCATTGATTAATCTCATTATAAATTATATCGAAGCAATTAATTTGTCAATAAATCAAATTAACATAAAGTTATTAATGACTATGCACTAAATTCAGATTTACATTATCGAAGTTTATAAAATATTAAATTAGTTCTCTCTACTTAAATGCCAACCCATTCGAACCAAAGCCAACATATCAGAAGAAAACTCCTGTTATCATAAACTGCTTAATAAAGTGAAGTACCTGCTAGAACTTCAAATCTTCATATTTAATGAAATAAATAATATTATTAAGAATCGTATCAATTCTTTAAAACAAACAAAACTTGTAGTTAACCGTTCCGTCAGTTAGCTAGAAAGTATATATTCAGTAAACGCCTTGTAAATTCATGGTCTTAATTAAAGAAACTAAGATTTTAATTAAAATTATTAAATCGATTTTCATACAAATACAATAGTTATACATTATTCGTATTTAAACTTTCATTAACATGCAGGAGAGTGAATCCAAAAGTACGTCGAACGATTCAAATAGTATTTCTTCTATTTGAAAGGTTCCTTAAATTTTATCAGAAATCCTATAAAATTAATTAATAACAAATTCCAAATTGTTAGGAGAAATATAACTTTACACAAAGTTAAAAGTAAAGATTTCAAATCTCTTTTCCACGATGCAAACTTTTGAAATATAAAATAATTAAAATTATTAATAGTGATATTTTTATATTTTTAAACTTGAAACATATTTCTAACATTTATCAAACAAAACTATTAATTTCATATCACGTACGACTTAGCTTTAATCCGAAGAAGCTAACATTCAAAAGATGATATTTTTGTCTTAATTCTTCAACGCATAAATTATTTGAAGCCCGAATATAAAATAATTGAAATTTTCTTAAGGAAACATCCTTTTCTTACTTTGTTCAAATGAAATTTCGGAAAATAAAGAAAAAAATGAAATCAAAATCTCAAGAAACTGACCTATCATGTTTAGTATTCAATCTAGCATGACAAATATGTATAGCAGTAGGAAGGAGAATACGTCCTACAAAATTGGCTTAAGCTCTCATGTCGAATTTTTTTCAATAAAAAGAATAAATGCATTTCATCATTCACAAGAAATAGAAGTTACTTCACCACAAATTCACTTGATGTATAGTTTTCTCAGGTGACCTATTTCATCACTCAACCGTCGCCTACAAGCAGAAATTCGGAAGAAATCTAATCTCTTTCTCATAAATACGACATCTCGGAAAATCTTCATCCAAAAATAAACTTTGATAATTCGAATAAAATCTGTTTCAATTAAAAAGATAAAACAACCCATTCCGCATACGACTTCTCACATTAACACTTCATAAGTTAACTTCAATAAAAAAATAATAATCTCTATGGAGATGGATAAATAAAAGGAAAAAGACAAAACTTCAAAAGACTATTTCGTTTCAGAAATTTGCTTGAAACAACTCAAAACAAAATAATTACGTCTTATAATACTTTAATGGTATTCATCTATAAATTAATAAAACACATTATTTTCCTAAATTGCATTAATTAAGAAACAACAGGAAAAAACGACCTAAAAGGAAACCAAACATTCTAGGCTGAAGTGTCTTTAGAGAAATTCAACCAATAAAAATCACTGTAACTATTGGATACTTCTATTGGACGTAGCACCTAAAATTTAATGCTGTAATTAAAATATTACGATATTTTAATCATCCTTTTATACTTTAGCGTAAATTTAGTGTAAAATGCATGTTAGTTTTTGATATTGAAAGGGAAAATTTAATTCTTTCAAGTATAAGATGTTTAAGTTAATAATGAAATAGTATATATATATACATTATTTATCCTATAACGATAATCCTTTGTTCAGTCATTTCATTATTTTTTGAATAAATATAAAGTTATTTGTTTACTGGGAGATAGTGGAATTTTTAGGTTTTGAGCTTAAAAAAATAGGATAAAGCTGCAAAAGTATAATAAGGATACTTAATTAATAGTTATATTACCAGCTAGATAAATAAATAGTAACATACGTTTCCATTTCTTACTAGTATTTACAGCATGCTTATGGAGGTTTTAAATAACTATTTTAGAATACAAAAAATGAATCCTAATATATATATATATATATATATATATATATATATATGGCCGGGAAACCGGGACAGGACCGGCAAACCGGGACTGTCGCCCCAAAAGGCTTCTGCCACTAACTCAGAGGAGACACCTTAATTCCTCTTGCTAAGATTTAAGGGAACGACCGGGGTTGACGTCTAATGTCCAATCCATAAGTTCACGTCGTGGGGCCTGTTAGTAAACAAGCAACTGCTTGGCGAACGAACATGGATGGCCTGCTCACCAACCCGCATTAGCTGAGAGCGTGGTGAGTCAAATGTCAGTACCCCTCCTTTCTTTACATATCATGGTACAAGCAAGGAAACAGCCTCCGAGGACCTCATTACCCGGAGGACGGAATGCAGCTAGCAAAGGCAGCGGTCAGTTCTGCAGGAAGTCAGAGGGTCAAAATGCCCGGGTTTGGACTGTAGACTGCCAGGACACCGACACGGCAACTCGAATGGACCTATACGTGACGACCCTCAATTGCCAGTCACTTGCAGGAGAGGACAAATTAGAAGAATTGCAGAATGAACTTAAGAGGATTAAGTGGGACGTCATAGGACTATCGGAAGTGTGGAGGAAGAATGAAGAACAGTTGGAACTACCGTCAGGGCACACGTTCTACTTCAAAGGAACAGAAACTGGAAAACCGACAGGCGTTGGCTTTATAATTAATAAAGACCTGAAGTCACGGATCACAGAAATTGAAGGAATTTCAGATAGAATCGCACGGGTAGTAATAAAGATTAACAAGAGATACAGTATGGAAATTAGACAAGTGTATGCTCCAACAATCTCGCACCCGGAGGAGGAAGTCGAAGACCTATATGAGGAGATACAGAAGATTTTGGATAGCAGCAAATCGCATTACAAAATTGTAATGGGAGAC
>JAGDQP010007862.1:46490-65441 GCA_022664845.1 Lepisma saccharinum | reverse complement strand
GCATTTTTTAAAGTAGAAAAGAATAAAAGGTAATATTCCTTTTAAAAAAATAATAAGTTGAAGTAGTCAGGTTTCGATCCAGGGTCCACAAGCACACTGATCAGACGCTCTTGCACTTAGCTACTTTTTTTTTTTTAAGGTGAAACGCACCCTAACCGAATGCGTCGCCCAACTGGTACTCTTACAACTCTTGCAACTCTTTTAACTGATTTTTCCTAACTACGGACAACACAGTTAAAATCACATCCATGCCCGAGGCGGGATTCGAACCCACGATCCTTGACTCGACAGAGTAGCGCGCTAGACCGTTCGGCCACCTGGATCGGCACGAAGGCAGTTGGTGTTTTTGGCTTTCCGAGTGATATCTATAGGTAGGGTTTTACTGCGGAGAGGTTAATCATTAACACGTTTTTGATTTTACTACGAGGAATGTCTCGTGAAAAAAGGGGAGATACGTTTGCTTCAGTGTAAAGATTTATGCCTAACTTAATTTTATCTTTCCGCCAATACAATCCTTGCCGTTCTTGGTCCACCAGCGAACTGTTTAGTGTTCACAGTGTAAAGGCATTATAAACACTCAAAATGGCGGGGCGTTCAGTGACAAGCACGTAACGTTACTCCTGTTACTGGATTATAAAATGTCCAACTAAGGTTTAAACTTCATCCACAAAAGTACGTAACCTGAAAATTGCCTGTTTAGCTTACACTTCGATTAGAAAATGACCGAGTTTTAAGCGTAAAATAAGTTGAACGTTCACGGACAAATCACTTTGGCCAGGTTCAACCCATTTTCAGTTAACGTTAAGCTATTACAAAGAAAATGTTTAACTTTAAAATGGAGTTAATTTTACCAATCTTTCCACTAAAAGGCTTACACTATATCCACGTTTAAGACTAAATACAACAAAAAAACGCTAATTTTCGACTTTTATTACTCCATAAAGCGGAGTAACTTTCATCCATTTCGTGTTTCCACTTTTTACAGTGAAGGGATTCAACGCCTTTGGAATAAAACCGCTACAAGATATGTCTAAAGAGTGAGATTTCTTCTTCCAGTGCAAAGTAGACCTTGAGCGGCGAGGGCCTATTGCTAAACAACATTTTATGGTCTCATTCTGTGCAAGGTCAAGTATTGAATGACCATAAATGAAAGCATCTTTCTAATCCCGGCAAAATCACGTAAAATGCCTATGAAAATCATTAACTTCGTGATTTATAGTTTCTTGAAATCTTTTAACAAAGAGAATTATCAATGTATTACTACTTTTTTGTATACAACTGAGGTGTGTGCGCGAATAAAAGTCTATGTGCTATATTTTAACATGGCACATAGACTTTTGTTCGCGCATACGCCTCAATTTTTGCTTTCATTCAACTTAAAAAGAATAGAACATATGTCCCTAGTACCAATATCCAATTGCTTTAATCGCAACTAGTGTTCTGAGGAAACTGCCTTGAAAAGAAACTCATATCTCTACATTGCACTCATCTTTTTAACTTTGGGGGTTCCGACTTGCTTGGGAAAACTAAAACATCCCCCATATCTCCCTGACATTGTACCTTCAGGTTACCATTTCGATGGTACTTTGCAGCTATCTCGTATATAAAAATACATTAGAGATACGAGGAAGCTAAAAAGTATCATTGATTTGTTCCATTCGTTAGATAGCCATTTGATAGAACGAAGTTCCCGAACCTTCGACGAAACCATATTGCCTTAGACGACGACTCCTTTCGATCCGCAAGAGCATTGGACACAGGTTATTGTGGCTCATGAAAACTATTTTTTTTTTATTTTTAAGGTAGTAACTTCTTATTTTCATTTCAATGTGTATTTTTAAGGCCTTCTCAGGGTGACGTTTTATTTAATGTTATCGCTTTTCTCTTAATACGATCGAAAACCAGCATAACATTATTGGTTGCCTTTTTCACTATTTACCACAAGGGAATTTGAGCTACTGAAGAAATATCAACAAAAAAACACATTACGTTATCATCGAAATGCAAGTGCTCTGTCAAGTTGAATTCACCCCATATAATAATACAACGTTTGTTTGTTGTTGGGTCACCTTAACTATCTCAGTAGCACTAAAACGTGTTTTAGACGTTGCTTTTTGGTTTATTTTGTTGATTAACCGTTATCGGTTGAAAAAAGTACGTTTAATTTTAAATCATATTTCAACAAAGACTTGTTATTCTTGATAAGATGTTAGTTCAACGTGGAATCAACTGTTATTTTCAACTATGGTATAGATTTAGTTTCATCAGATTCTTTCTAATTTAATGAAATAAAATTTGAAATTAAAAGCTAATAGAATACCATTAACTATTATGATAGACCTTATGATAGATAGACTTAGCACGCCTCCCCGTTTTTGGCTGCGCTAAAACTAATGGTTTTTGTACAGGAGCACGTGATTTTAAATCCATCGGTTAGGTTGCACTGGCATCGACCTCATATTCTACTATGTAGTCGATGCCAGAGCAACCTAGCGGATGGATTCAAAATCACGTGCTCCTGTACAAAAACCCATTAGATTTTGCGCAGCCAGAAATGGGGAAGCGTGCTAAGTCTATCTATCATAAGGTCTCCTTTGCATGTTGAAAATACATTGAATTTCAATCTATATTGCAACAAAAAAATTATTTCGTTGATAGAACGTTAATGTGAGGTATTTTTAACTATTATATTGAACTGTGATCTAGATTATCTTTCGAAGTTAATTACATAAAAGCGAACAGAATAAAATTAACTACTTTTCTCATGTTCTCATTTGCATGTTGAAAACAGATTGAATTTTGAACCATATTTCAACGAACATTTAATTTCGTTAATAGGACGTTAATGTGAAGTGTTTTCAACTTTCTTTTTCAACTATGACATAGAATTCTGTTTCTGCGTTTTTCTGAGGTGACATATATTACACTTATTGAGAGATACAAATTTAATATTGCAGCGATAGTCAAAGTGTTAAAGAAGGAAAAATGCACCTAACAAAGAAAGAAGGAAAGTATTCTTTATTATTATTCTTACACGATGGTAAAACAACATTTCTTGATTTGAGGCGACTTCCTTTAAAACTACGTCTTCGTAATATAAAGGAAATATTGTAGTAAAAGAGTAGTGACTCTCAAAGTGGCTTCCTGGATAAGTGAAAGCTACCAACAACGAATGCGGAACGTTCCAGGTTCGAACCATACAGCAGGCGGTCGGATAATTTACTGTTGGAAAGTTGATATAATGAAGAAAACAACGGACAAAATGCAGCTAAATATATATACCAATAGACAGCAAGCATGCTCTGTTTTGGCCAACTGAATCTGTTTCTTCATCGTCCGCTTCTTGATTTCAACTTGTTGCTTCTCAACCATTATTCAACGTCGAATAAACCGTTGAACAGGCGAACATTTCGGTTCTTTTACAACATTAAAATCAGTAGCGGTGTTTGCCAGTGTTGCATAACACCCATTTTCTTAAGTTATTTAATTTTTATTTCAATCACTCTAAAACTTAGAATCTGTAATAATATTCTACCCCTCGGTGTTAAAAAAAAACACTTTCCTTTTAGAAAGAGAAAAAAAATACTTCACAAGTTCACAGTTTAATCTTGGTGTGTAATATGATATTTCCGCAACACTTTTAATGCCCTACTCACTACAGAGGGTCTCCCTCTGCTGCATGTTCGTGACATTTCTAATAGCAATTTCCACGGGTATTGGGAGGTTGCAGTGACCAAGCAAGGAACAAGGTTTTCTACTCTTTTCTCCCCTCCTTAGCTTTTGATTGCATCCGGAAGGTGGCATTTGTGGCGCGAATGACCTCTACCCAGGCTGGAAAAGCCGTATGCTAGTCTCCTTTCATCGCAATTTCTCTCTCTCTCTCTCTTTGTCTGTGTGTGTGTGTGAGAGAGAGAGAGTGAGTGAGTGTATATGTGTGTATGTGAGAGAGAGTGAGTGAGTGTATATGTGTGTGTGTGAGAGAGAGAGAGTGAGTGAGTGTATGTGTGTTCGTCCGTTTTGTTTTCTTGGTTGAGAGCTGGTGAATTCTTTTGTTCCTTCCTGCCTTTGAATAGCGATGCTATCACAGAATGCTATCTCAAGCGCGACCCTAGAGCTTTACGTAATGATACTGGAATGACTGCTTAGTGTCGAGAGATAGACGCAAGAGCAAATATTTAAACTTGTATGGTATGTCCATTTCCAGTCTTATGCAGTGTGGACCAAATTTTCAGTCCTAACTCAATTTTATACGCTTCTTATCGCCGTGCCACCCGTTTTTTTTTAAATTTAGTTTTAATTCCTGAGTTATTCATATGATAGTATACCATACTCTGCATGTAATAGAAAATTCTGCAAATAACATTTACGTTTTTTGCTATAATTAAGACGCAAATAAAAAACGGGCCACACAGCGATATCAAGCGCAAAAAGCTCAGAACTGAATATCTGGCCCATATTAGTTTAGACTGAGAGTGGACAAACGAGATTATCTCCGCTTCCTGGCTTCGTATATTCATGAAATTTTTGGCAGCATCAGCAGTCAGTCCAGTATTGCTTTTACATAGAGGTTATTGCGGGCGCTACTCATGTTACTTTAATCGCGAAATCATAATTTTAAAGCTATGGCACTGTATTGTCCTATTTCAAATGCTATGTATATAAATTTTTACACTCATCAAGTGAACCTATTTATGATGAAAGCTCTTTCTATAAATAGAAATGTAGTATTTTTTCTCAAATTTGCAATGTACTTTGTTTCTGATAGTCCTAGAGGAGTTGCAGTTTTGGATTCACTCGTTAAGAAACAGTGACCCCGAGCTAGTAATATTCGTTAGAACTTCATGTTCAGAAGCGTAAATACTGTATTTGAACATAAAAAGGATGTTATTCAATGCATGAATAAGATAATGAAGATGGACGAAGAGAAATATTCAAACACAATCCATCGGACTGAAGTACTAAAACAAACAAACAAACAAACAAAAAATATTAACAGCCATTTTAATTTCTGGCTTTCTTTTTTTGGGGGGGTAAAATAATGCCTCTTGTGGAAATTTTGTTTAATGGACTTCAAAATCGGGAAATTCCTTGGCACAAAAGGTTATTTTCTACTTTGAAACAAGTATTAGACGTATAACAAGACCAGCTTGATGATTCGAGTGAAACAACTGACAATATAAACACGGTATCAAAAAGGAGAAAGAGTGAAAGAAGGGAATGAGTAAGGGAAGCAAATGAAGTATGCGATGTAGGCCTAATTACTTGCAAAGCAAAATTCCACTTTAAATTCACAGCACGTTATGGCTGCCACGCTGTTTACTCCAGAGAAATATCCGATTACTTTTGGAATTTTTTAGAACAAACTGTGGAGAAATTATGTTCAATGTTTCTGTTGTCACGAACTGCCTTCAGTCTACTCGGCAGAAGAATTTCGATCAATGTCAGGAGTTGTGGGTTTGTTAGACTTTATAGTTCACAATAGCTTGGAGAAAACGTTTAGTGAACCTTCAAAGCTTCTGAAGCTGATATTATGGTAACAATACCAACAAGAGTCACACAAATTTCTAGCCACGAAAAATTGTGACAAACTATAAAATTCTATCCTTAGTATTATAGCTACAACATTTTCCCAAGTTTTCTCAAAATCGTAACTAATTGACTAACGTCCCTTTATTTGAAAATTTGGTCACTTCTTCATTTGTGTATACGTTGTATAATTTAACTCTAAGTTGATTGATTGTGACTGATTAGCTGCCCAATCCTCTCACACATAGTGAATGTTCAGACCCGCAGCCAGGGGGGATAAGCCCCCGTAAATTTTGCTTGCCCCAATACAAATATTTAATTTTATGTATGTTTCATAAGCCCAAGCCCTTTCTTAATTTTTTCGTAGCTGGCGACGGTCCTGAGTGCAACATCCAGTGGAGACAACCACCGGCCGCCACTGGTTAAAATTATGTTTCGGTACTAACGTTTAATCCACATTTTCAACGTATGTGTGCTACTGGGGTATGTTGTAACCGACATGAAGTATAGTTGTCAAAATGTCGCCAAATAGACGTTGTTAAATTTGACTGACAATTTGATTGTTGGAATTTGAAGCACACAGAACTATCAGTAATTCCACACAACACACGTCAAATTCTACCCGTTAGGGTGCGTATGTCAGAAACCGTTCTTGTTTTTATAACCACATTGTGTATATTGCTTACAATGTTATTGGAGTGACCCGTTCGGTTGTTGGCGTGGAGTTACAGTATTTTCATTCTGTGCAGGGAGGCTGTATCCTCATCATTCGCCTAGGATATCACTTTCTTTGCTACAGTCAGGGTGAAGGTGAATCGAATTTATTTATGGCCGGCCATGATGATGACTATTTTGTATGCACAGTTTCTTAATCTTAGATAGTCCTATCACTGGGCACGTGAACTAATATACAAATTACATAATTTGTTTACGTACTGTTTAATAAAGGTCACACGAATGACCAAATATTTTTAAAAACTCAACGATGATAATTATGAGAAAAGCATCTCTTATAATTTCATCTACCATCTGATGGGTCTGTTCCATGAATTGCTCCGATAAATAGGCTAATGTATGCACAATATACTTTGGGAATTCTAGCAAATGATAGCGAAATACAATTTCGAAGTAGTTATTTCAATATGTATTTTTTCGAAGTGAAGAATTTCCCACCCTGAAATGACGACACATTGTGATTAAAATGTGTAACTGGCCGTCGTAAATCCTGTCTCTCGTGATGTAACAAGGCCGAAAATCGTCGACCTCGCAGAGCGCATAGATTGGTCACAGGTCATCATCGGTTGGGAGAATTTCCGGTCGTTTCGTTACGGCAGAAAAATAAATCACAGAAAGCCTCTTGATGCACGCGACTGGCATTGTATTTCAGATGTGATCGAAAACAGAGTTTTCCTGTTTTTTTCCTCAGTCGCACCAGGATGAAACCTTCAACTTAGGCCCTGGCCGACGCCTTCTAGCATCCTTTCCCCTCTCCTATCCCGGTCTGAGCCTTAGATACCTACAGGCCATAATAACATTCAAATTCGAAAATAAAAGACTGACAGATGACAAACAAATTGGAGTCGTATTCGCAGCTGCGGTAAATGGGTGATGTACGAAACACGGGTCATCCTATAGAAAATCATTCAGAAAGAATGGAGAAGTCCAATGTACCATCGCCGATTTCAAAGAAATTTGGTATAAGGTACCTACGGACAAACTAAATCCCTATTCCCGCCATCCTCCCTCCCCCAAAATATGTTCTGGTTCTATTTCTATAGCCTGAAATCACTCCAGTTTTAATCTTTTAACGAGTAGGACCCATGGAGGAATTAGATAGAAGGAGACGCCCAAGCTGCCAAATTTTGAAGCTGAAAATGGCCGCCCGTCAATAGTCCAGTGCGGCCATCCGCCATCTTGCGTATGGAAGAAAACCACGAATTCCCTATTGTTTTATGTACACCATACAGATATTTATATGAAATCTATATCATATGTTATGATACTTACATTTATTTTTTATGCAACATTTTAATTAGCTCCAGGTGCGGTTGAATGAAAAAATCTAGCAGAATAAACACTGCACAATTAAAAATATTGACATATGTAGCCGTTAAATGCGTAAGACCCCTGGCCACATAGGTAGATGTGCTCATTAAGGAATTCTTCTGCGAACGCGGCCGACACAGCTTTATGAATTCAAAATCCGTTCAGGGCGTGGATGTTCCTCTTTTTTCTTCACTTCTGATCCAGAGGAAGGTAATGACAATTCACCCTTGGTTCACCTTGTCCAGCGGTCTTCCCAGTTCTTTTAAATTTTCCTTCACTTATTACTTGCATTATCCTCACTATTCGTAGATTTAACTTGTATATATATCATTAAAAAATTATAAACCAGAAAGAAATGCTTACACTGTAACTTAGATAAATTAGTTATTAATTCCAGATTAAATTCCGTAGAGGGGTAAAATAATAGGTAAAATTTTTGGAATTCGTTAATATTGAAAAATTTAAGCATTGCCGTCTCGAATTAATGGAGAATAAAGCAGAAAGACCAGTGAAGAGGGAACTCTACGGTAGCAGAAGGGCGGGAATTAGAATGTGTCTGATAAGGCAATAGCAAGATGCAATCCATGAGACATAATCTGGCTTTAATTAACCCACCTTCGCTTACTCAGCATTATTTTGTATCTATGCATGAATTTCCTCCCGTGCGATATCGACTTTATCGAGACGTGCGAGAAGGGATAGCCTCTTAAATATGTGCGCCGAGCAATCCTTAATGGCCGCTCGCAATGACCTTCACAGTGCATGGATAAGTACATTGTGATCAATGCAATGAAATCGATGCAAGGAATCTATGACATAGGTAATCACGAGTTCAAAATTGGACCCTGTTCAAGATTTCCATATGAGCAGTTTACTAAATTTTGCAGTATCGTTGATTGATCACTTGCACAAATGAAATTAGCTTTTGTCATGCTAGAAGATATTTCAAGTATCAAAAGCATACAAATTATTTTAGACATAATGTCGAACTAGCGAAAACAGGTTAGTCACTTTATATTTATAATTAGACGTTCAACAGACTCCGTGTGTCTGCCCCTCCGCAAGTGAATCTAAATAGCTCCATAGCTATAATTTTTAAATTTCTTGACTACCATAAATTACAATTTACCCCTTGAATCATGTAAACATATTAACATAAAAGATACATATGTTTATAACAGTGCTTCTAAGATTCAGAAAGCGTAAAGTGTTCATTTCGAAAAGTTTTGTTACAATTTATTCTCTCATTCACCTGGTCTATGACATGCGTAGCTACATGGTGACCGTACCAGTAATGGACCAGTCGTCAGTGGTTGACTAAGGGAGACAAACAATAATAATAGTTTCTATTGGATATAGTAGTAAACACAGTGCGTTTTATACTTCCATAAGGTTTAATAGTGTAGTCTCTAAATGCTGTGCAATCAGAAAATACAGTACTCCAAAATCAAATAAAAAATGTAAAGGGCATCTGGAAGAGAGCAGAGCGCACAATAAGAGGATAGAAGATATGCGTGCATATCAAGTAGAAGGTACAGTGAAATAATTAATTATTGCATTCCTTCGTTGTTCCTTGAATCAAATAATCCTACAGTAAATAGAATCAATGATCTACACTGCAACAATTGTAGTTCGCAATTGGCTACTACAACTGGTCAACTACTGGTGCGACTACACCTTCAGCAATATATTTGTCTGTTGTGTTAAATGAAATAAATGTGAGCTACTTTTCTTTGATTTATTCTGCATGGTCTTAGGGTTTGTTTCGTATATTTTTTCTATTATATAAACGTCAGTTCTTGCTTCGAGTTGAAATTTTCCTTATTTGGTCAAACATTGATACGACCACCCTATAAATCACATTACAAAATAAAGAGGTTTGAAGATAAATTCACAAAGTAATTTTTACATAATATATTTAATATAGTACATGAAGAAAAGAAAAAATAAGACAAAATAGAAAAGTTCAAATATAAATTCATAAAGCATTAGCAGTTTGTTGTTTTCAGAAAAAAAATCATAAAAAAAATTAGGGTTTTTCACTTTCACAAAAAAATCTTAAGAAAAAAGTTTGGAACAAAAAAATTCGCCAGAAAAAATTCTTTAAAATAATCGTAAGAAAAAAATTTGTTTGCAACTTTGCATCAAAAAAATCTTTAAAAAGTTTGCAACAAAAAAAATTTGGAACAAAAAGTTTTAACAAGAAAGAAAAAAAATTCTAACAAAAATTTATAAGAAAAACAATCGTAACCAAAAGAAAAGTTTTAGTGTTTTGTTTTACAAAGAAGTTTTCTTAAGAAAAAAATAGTTTGCAACTTTGCATCAAAAAAGTGTTTTCAGATTTTCCTTCACAAACGTTTGGTTCTCAACTTATATTTTGTAACTTGTACGAAAATTATTCACCGCAATATCCATAGGGAAGAGTAGAATAATCTTCCTTGTTTGAGGGATTAAGCTTCCTTCGCTTATTAGTGACCATTCGATGTGTTTTGTACTGTCCTTTAGAAACGATTTTGTATCCTGCTTTGCGCAAGATATTGTTAGGACTAAAGATTTGACGACTATCATACTTTTCAGTGACCAAATTGTAATAGTGCTCGTAATTTATTTGCTCTTTCGCTCGATAATTCAAAGTTATACCACGAACTTTGTAAACATACTTCACTTCACCAGTAACAAGATTCTTCATAGCATAACAATAATTTTTGCACCCAATCCAACAAAACTTTGCATCTCCCACCCATCTTCTATTTCATTAGTCAATTCTCCGAGGTAATTTCCAGTACGTAGTAATAATGACTCATCTTTTTTCTGCGCATATATAACTGAATCTGTGTCACAATATATGAGACGTTCTATACTTACAGTGTCCAGTAATTCATATAAACGAACTCTCTAGCCCACGAGGATATGAAAGCTGCTACTCCTACATTGGTAAAAGCGTGAGGTGAATTCTCATTTTCAAAGTCTTTATACGTTACTTGTAATTTGTTTTGTCCTATAGGAATCACATGTTGAACTTCCAAATGAGGCGAACGTAAGATTTCGAAAAGCTTTTTCGATCACTAACAATGCGAGTTTGTGGAAGGTCCCATCTTTGTCGCCATTTTTTCAAATAAAGCATTTAAAATATTTTTGAAATATGTCTCAACCCTGCATTATATTGGATCTTATCATATTGAAGTGAAATACCTTCATGCTGCTTATAATCATGAATATATTGTTGCTTCTCCTCTTCCTTAGTACAATTATCAGGGAATCCACTGGCTTCCTGTTTCATTTTTTAGGAAACTATTGACATATGGTTTGAAGAGTGCCTCAGTCATTTCCATTTCCCAGATTTCATATGTTTTAAGAAAAACATATCCTTTTTCCAACGCCACATGTAGTTCAGGAGTACAAAATACTCCCTTGATTACACGTTCTTCTTCATTATGTGTACATTCTCCATTATTCAAATCCTCCATACATGACCTACACAAACCAAAGACGAGACGTTTATGTGCATTATATGGCAAAATGGGTATAACAAGGTTTTTAGGAGCAAGTACTTTGCAGTGAACCAGACCATGGACACTAGCTGGATCAGGCATGTTTTTTGCCTTTATGAAATTTAATTTTTCCCGTTGGCATAGGTTTCTCAGACATCACAAACGAATAAAGGAAGGTTATATCCAGATATGCTAAATACTCATCTTCACCACATTCATATAAGGCGCGAAAGCATTCGGTACGTCCTCCTTTGAAGGCGTCTTTAGGGCGTCTTGCATTTGACAACACTCATTTCTTAAGAAACTTTGAATTTCAGATGATGCTTGAACCATCTTGCTCCATTCGCACTCCCAGATGGATTCAACTTTAATTTTACAACTTTTTTTAAAGGAATTCTTCTCTCGCTAGTGTTGCCTTTAACCGGTCTTCCAAAGTATGTCCCTCCTCATCAACGGGAAGACGCCGAAGTTGGGTGATGCATGTATGTCCTTGCCAGCAGCAGCCGTAGAATTCGTAACCAGTACGAGTTTTCTTATCATAGCCATCCAGTTTAAAGCGCTTAAATTGAACTTCACCTTCATTTTCTGCTGCTTGCAATGTAACATTATTTTTATACTCTACATATTTTAACCATTGTTTTGGCGTTTTACTTTGTTGGTCGCGATGCTGGAAACCTAGAGGAGGGATGATTGGAATGGTGTTTTCTTTAAGACAGCGTGAACGACGCGATAGTGCTTGTTTGCAGGAAGCATTGTATCCCTCCCATTTGTTGTCAAAATGAAAACGTCATTCTTGCAATACTCTAAGATTTCTTTCTGGAAATCGAAAGTCTTGTCACTTTTAACACAATCCTTATGCCACGCAAGAACTGCATTCCGTTCATCGTCAAATCTCGAGTCAATATCAAAATATTCAATGTCTGGGCAAAGCCCGACAAATTTTATGATGTTAAGGAGTGTTAAATAGGTATGGAAACTCTCCTTTCTTTACACTTTCTTGTAACCCCATCTTTACTGGTAATTTGGATAATTTAACTCCCATGAACAAATATATATCACGGTAAATGATATTATTTACAGTTAATTGAATAATCTTTTGTCCTTGTGCTATAATGTGAGGTGTTAAATTTTGTTTTTCCATAAGACATTGCACTACTAGTATTGTATCGAAACCAGACACATTGTGTGAGAGTCCTACTACTTTCTGAAACTTAGGACCCTGTTCTAACACATGATTTACAAATGCTTCCATACTATAAAATACAAAATCCCTCTGACCATCGACATTACCACAAACACTACAAGTATAATTTTCTTCCATGTCCTTACACTGATGACAGCGATGAGATGCATAAATTAAGTTTGGTACATGTTCACGTTGACCATTTTTATCGACGTCTAGTAACATTGTTTCAACGTCAAATATAACGTACAGGAAATCCTCAACACGTTTCGCTTTGTTGGGTTTGACAAAACAGGAATGTGTTTCATCAACATGAATGTTGCACAGTTTACAATAATGTTCCCCACACACGTGTTTAGTTTTCCTGCTGCGTCTATCAATTTTCACTCCACACTGAGGACACAGTTGCACATAATAACATACAGGTTTACCATTGGCTTTAGATTTGTGTTGATCATAGCAAGTTTGACTGGGAAACGTACGATAACAACACCAACATTTCAAACCCTTATCCTTACTAACATCATTATCGTCATGATACTCTTTACAATGAGTACATAAATATTTACATTTATGGAACCGACGCTTTTCATATGGTGTGAGACAATGATAGCAGTAACCATTACTTCCTAAAAATACCATTATGGTTTCAATGACATCATGATTGTTTTCGTATCTTAGAAACAATTTCTTATCTGCTGATGGTCCTGAATACACTATTGTATACTCACGACTCTCAGGATCACGTACATACACAATAATTTGATATTCATTACCATAATGTTTCTGGAACTTATCTACATCTTCAATACTTCCACCATTTTTACTTAATAAATCAACTTTTGCAAAATAACACAACTCCGCAGCTGCAGTAGAAGCCAACTTGTTAGGATGTGTTTTCATGTAGCGTGCATTTTCATACTCTTTATCGGCTCGTAGTTTCGCCAATACCAAAGCCCTCGCGAGGCAATCAGGAACATATTCAACTGGTATGATATGATTTTAAAGATATTTTTCCAAAGGTAAATATTTGTCATTGTCACGTCGTCCTTGACCACGAATAGGATCAGAAATATCAGACGGTCCCCTTACAAGAATTCCTCATTGGAATTAAGAACATTTTCAATACTATGTAAAATATGTTCTACATTAAGATGTGCACGGAATCGCCATGGTATGTAAATCGTCTTATTTTCCTTACAATTACTACTCTCAATTGTAAAAGCTATTTTGGAATCGAGATCGACATCTTTAAGTAAATGTTTCATAGCAAAATTAAACAAACTGTTGACATATTTCTCTGGGTTAGGAATTGCCTTTACTATGGATTTAATGGTAATTTGACGTCCTTGCAAACCAAAGTTGGGATAGTTTTTTTCACATTCACTGACAATCTCAAAATCACAATTTTTCCTACACCATACATCATAGGCATGTTATTGTTCTCCATCCAATGTTGAACATTGATATTAAACACACCACCACCATCACTAGAATCCTCTTCTGTACTAACGTCATTGTCCACATTCATACTAGAGTCAGTATTATCCAGTGCATGCGTATCACAACTGCTAACCATACTAGAGTCATCACTATCCACTTCCATAGCAACATCGCCACTAGACCATGTATCCAAGTCGAAAAAGTTAACTGCATCTTGTAGGATTATTCCGTCAGGTTTGGTGAATATCTCACAATAATAACTCCACGCCAAGTCTTTACTTTCTACACTTCCAAAAAATCCACATTGTCCAAGATTAATAATGTCTTGGGCAGTCACACAGTTTTGTAAGACAACTTCTTCATCATTCCAATAATAGTAAAGCAACTAGTGAATCATGTGTTGTTGGACGAAACCCTAACAGTTTGTAGTAGCTCAAATGATTCCAATAATCAAGTACACGATCGAGTTCGTCATAGCTTTGAATCTCTTGGGCAGCAAGCATCGGATTTTCCATCCACTAACAAGAACACGAGACACAAAGTTGAAGTGTTTATACACACAAAATGGCATTCCGCAGGGAATATGAATACCAACTTTGAATACAAAGCAACACTGAAGATTCTCACAGACGTGAAAGCAGATTTTTGTACCTCAAGGCACCTGTAAACAGACGAATTAAAGCATTGAGTGCTAGATATATCATTTGAGCGCGGACGCGAACGAAAACTACCATACAAGGTTGCCAGGGGAGGGGTAATGTAAATGAGGAGATAAAAGTTGACAGAAACAGATGTGTAGTAACTTCGTCTTTCATTAACAACCCTATCATTATGCAAACATTACCATTACATAGATAATCTCTGATACTTCTTTAAAAATATATATGATAAATACCTAAGTAGTGCTTCTCGGCATGTTTTTGTTTGGAAGCTTGTAGGAAGATGACACGAGAAGTTGTCGAGAAGAGGCAGATATTCATTCTCCCATATGTATGTGAAATTATTTAAAAGTTTTGTAGGAGAGAGAGAGATAGTCAAATTAACCTAAAAGCATATCATACTAAAATATAGATCCTTGCTGTTTAAGAAGTTTCTCTTTTCAAATTATATTTGACAAAGTGTGCTTGTCTGCATGACAGAATTTTTTGTTACAATGGGAGAAAATTGTTACACTAAAATATTTTGATCATACTTCCAACTTTTTTTTATTTCAAACATGTGGAAATTCTCGTGTCAGAATACAAGTTTGTTTTTTGTTTCTAATGTTCTTTCAACTTTTGTTTTCTTCTTTCTTAATTTCACGTGATAAGATTTTTTGTGGTAATACAAGTTTATTTATTTTGAACCCATCATTTTTTGTTACAATACAAAGTTTTTTGTAATTCAATTAGTTTGCTTTGTTTATATCAAAATTATTTCTACTTGATAAGAAACTTTTAAAATACAAGTTCGACTTTTGTTTTCTGCATTCCTCTTATTTGAAATCAAGTAGCTACATATGAAATTTCAATTCGCATTTTGTGCATTACCAAGATTATTTGATAGGAACTGCGATCGAAGTTTACGAAGCTATCGGATAGTGTTGATTGGAGTTGCCGAGGACAACTGAACCTACAATCCCCCATAACTGTTGCTGCGTGGAGAAATCCTAAAATTCACACAGAGAGGTATAGGGGGAGTAATCAGACTGTTTCCCGTAATAAACAAAAAGAACCGTTTCGTAAAGTTTAAACTTTTAGACTTTTGTACAAATACAAATTCAAGATTAGAATAACATTACATTGTCCTGTAAATGTACTTCCTCAAGCAATATTAGATTTGGCAAAGCTTGGGAATAACTTGTATATACTATTTGAAAACACAGCACTCTATGTCCGGTAAGGACTAAAGTATGTTTCCCGTCTTGGCTATTGTTTGTTCAAAAACCAAAGATAAATATGAGACCATTTCGAGATTGGTTTTCTTGCAGCTGGAAGGTGTAAAGGCGCTAGCAAAAACTTGTATGAGATGTCATTCAGAAAGTTAGGTTTACTAAATGAAACCAATACATCTTATTTTCGCTTGAGTTAATGTTGAAAATGACGGGGTGGTGGTTTCTATACAATATCGGCCAAAGAGTCAATGAATGTCCGCTGACATGTGAATTTAAGTTTCCCGTGGTAATTTCCTGTTAGTAAGGCAAAAGATCATAATATAAACGGGGATACGTCACACCATTCAAACGGGGAAGCTAAAAGGGACTTCTTCAGAGTAACAGCTTGTCAGTTTGTCTTAAAATATTTGGTGCTATACAAACTGTTGGCATCAGATGACAGACGCCTTTTCAAGAAAACTTTTTATGAAACATTACATGTTTTAGATTTTAGGTGGTCTTGTTATTATGTCAATGGCATCTTTGCATCTTATAAATATGTCCACTACAAGTTCTCGCATCATAAACTATTCGGAATGATCAGTTCCAAGGAAAATGATTTGTAAGCTGCAACGTGAACGCCTCAAATATAATTACTGCCAATGATAAAAATCTAGGGCTAAGTGAAAATGGCTGCTTTGACAAAATGGGGAAAATGGTTGAAACAATTTGATACAGCCAGACTCGAATGGGGAGCTTCCTGTAAACATATTTTCTTAAGAGAAGATTTAGGGTATGAAACCAATAGGAAGTTTGTTTTGCCTGTCTTTCATTTAGTTAATGTTTGAAGATCACGGGGAGTGCTTTCTATACGATATCGGGCAAGAAGCCTCTGAGTGGCCCATAACCATGAAATCAGAAATTCCCGTATTATTTGTTAGATAGGTTTGTATCTGTAGCTGGATGATAGCTAAGATCATGCAGCGAAAACTTGTATGATAGATTGTCATGACAACTTAAAAGATCTGGCCTGTGTCTTATACTCTTGTTGAAGTTCCAAAAGAAACAAGTTCGTAATCAAAAGCTTATCGTTGAAAGCTGTTATGCTCTCTTTCTCGTATACTTTGAATCTTATCTTGTAAAAATAGCAATACAAAAATCATCTCCCAGACATTCATACAATGTCAAGTCATATTACAATACTTCGTTTAAGAAGACAAATACTTGATCTAAATATATGTCTCGTGTTCAAAGTTGCAACTAACAATCTTTGATAGATTACTCTTATGAATAGTTTGTTAGGTTTCATTCAAGAAAACATGAACTTGAATATTTTTTGGTTTGTTATTTTTTAAAAGTATAGCAAAATATGAGTCATTTCATCATTAAAGTTACATCATTGTTATTCCTGTTTTAAAAACTTATCCTGATAGAAAATGTGAATGGAAGCGATTGCACAGTTTCAGATTGTCTTTCTCTGGGAAATTGTTTGTTGCCAAAGAAAATTATTTGGACTAATGAACGAATAAAATTGTCACATACTAAAATATTTATATAAGAACAATCAAACATATATGTAGTGTGAAACAAAAAATCTTGAATGCTTTTCCTAATATTTATTCTAAGCAAAAGAACAAAAGCAAAGATATACGACACTTACACTTCAATAAGACAAATGTCATTTCATATCTTTTAGGATAATGTCTGAATGTAATGTAATATAGTTCTGGAAGCACTTCTATAGTTTGCTTGTATAGTTCACTTATACACTTCCTTGTCACTTTTACATTATATTAATAGAAATAGACTTTAACTTGGAAAATTCTTTAACACATATTTCACTTATAACAAGAAATTAATTAACTGTCATCTATCACTCGCTATGAATTCGGTTTGTTCACTTTTGATATTTGTCACCCACTGATTACCATTAGTAAGTCTATTCCTTACAGATACACGCAAAGCTTTAGTCGTATATCTGTTCAATATCTGCTTAAAGTTTTGGAGTAAACTTGTTCCTATAGGCAGGATATTAACACATCTCAAAGTAGAATCAAGCACTAATGATGTAGGGTAATTGAACTGTCTTTGTTCAGGAACTCACTTCTTGCCAAGGGAATTATAATTCCTGCGTTATTTTCCATATTGATGACAAACTATTGATAGTTGAGATTGGTTTTTAAATGAGTTTCTCTGTATATTCTATAGAGTTCTCTTGAAACGATTGGCTTACATAAAATACGTGTCGTTTTCACATCCAAATACTTGTTCTCACGATTGCACATATGCGTGTATGGATTTATCCAGTGTCAAAACCATCCCTGACATAGTAAATAGTCACTACTTTCGTAACGTTTCAACGCTTCCCAAACACATCCGACTGAGGCACTGTTCAATGTACAATCACAAACACTTTCATTGACAAGTTCGCCGGCCATCTCTGTGTCCTCTTCTGCAATACCCAAAGCTATCTCACATAAATTATCACTGCTAATGTTGTTGTCTCCATCCACCCCTATAACGTCAAAGTCCACTGCGTTATTTAAAGGTAGCTCACATGATGTACTATTGGCAAGATCATCTTCGTCTCCAACAAATACTAATACTTTAGAGTCCACTACACCAGTCATATTGATCCCTTCAGTCGTTCAAAGTCTGTTAGGAAAGTAAGGAGATGCTAGTAATATTCATCCAACTCAGAGACTCCAAACTCCTGCGAATGAAGTCACCTTGTTGCGCACTAAATCTGCGCAGTACTGTTTTCCTGTCTAATCAGTAATACTTCTATATTGATAATACTCCTTGATTTGACAATGGAACCAGGAGTTATCTTGCTGTTAATCCAAGAATTACAACTTCGACCTTGAATTCATAATTAGTTAGGTTAAAAGAATGTCTTTTTTAAGTTTCTTGTGATGCACTTGTAAGAATCATCTTAAGAAAAGGCGATTTCCTATCTTGGACAAATCTTCTAGGCACCTGATTGTTCGATTTCTCTTCTGCACGATGGTTTGTTTAATTTCCTCTTTGACTACTGGTGTCAACTAAAAATTTCAAAGTCTCTATTTGTTTGGTGTAACGCTTAGTGTCGTTTAGTACGGAATAAAGACATTTTGTTCCTGCTGGTCTAATGGTTAGAATTGTTGTCTACTTTCTCTAGTGTTCAATTGACAAGTCACTATATAAAAACTGTAGATTCTCAACACTTTTTGATGTGTTTTCCTAAGCGAGGAATCTATTGTGTATTATTTTGAGTAAATGTTAGTTTTATTTGTATGCGTTGAGAGTTCAACTTAACTGTAATTATCTTCTTTCAAACAAAATTATAGATTCTGTAATGTTCACTTTGTTTTTGCTTCTAAGAAAATGAACTTGATTAAAACTAAAACGGAGAAAACAGTTTGCTACGT
>JAGDQP010007862.1:1659-41490 GCA_022664845.1 Lepisma saccharinum | reverse complement strand
ATGCAACTAGACAAAATTCACGCATAATGTATTCATTCGCAGAAATTTTGAATCCCTGAAAATCAAGAATGTACTGCCTTGTGCTTAGTAAACCAGAACCAATAGGATTTTGTTGCTCAAGAATCAACGGTATTAACTGAGCAATACACTCTGGGTCTTTTATGAACTGATGACAAACTTTAAATAGTGTGTTTTTTCCAATATGAAAATGACCCTGTTGCTGAAAATGTTCATAATAGTCTTGAAAAATCTCCGAGTGATTAATATGAGTTTCGACATGTTGTGCGATTACTGTTCCTGTGTTCCATACATACATACACTCATGCACACTATGTAAATTACATTCACTACATTGAATTAGATTTTCTTTTAGATATGCACTCACAGTTTTCAAAATACACTTGTCCACTATATATTCGCCCTTACAATTCAAACACTGAGCCATAATTCACTACACCACAGGGTCTTCACGGGGAGCACGGTCCTTGGCACGGAGTAATGTCACCATCTCCCAGGGACACGTTCTTAGTATATGACGAATGCCCCAGTCAAAGTTTTCCTTCAGCGTAACTCCTGCTGGATGTTTCTCCAAATACAAGTGAAATAGTGTTTGTACAGTCCCGGGATCTTTCAGTATCAATTTCGTACGTTCTTCATTCAGTCTATTTATCTCGTAAGCTGAGGTATTTGGAAATGTGTAGCCTCCACGATGTTCAAAGCAGATATGATTGCATGGAGTAGTACAGTTATTAAAGCACCCTTCACAGAGCATGGCATGGTCGGGAAACCAGTCCTCAATGATCGAGTATATGCAGGCTTCGTCCACCCAGCGCGGAGAGCATTTGCAGGGCTCCTCTGTGGGCGGAGTTATAACAACTTCAGTAGCACTTGCCTTCGACATAGTTACGCGTAGACTGACGACCCTATAAGCAACATATATGCGTTATCAGACCGGAAGAGTTGGGGGTGGCCGCTGTTTCCCACGGTCGCTCCCGTCAGGACCGGAAGCTCCATATGGTAGGGGTCACCAAAGGTCGTGAGAAACGTCAAAATTAAGATTAATGGCCCCCAGGTGTTCAAATTTTGGTGGAAGGGAGCTCGGAGATTTTTGATACCCACTACTCAGGATCTATCTGATGAACAGGACGAATTGGAAAGCATTGTAGAGCAGCATGTAGGAGACAGTCCGTACAACACGAGAAGAAGGACAAAGAAAGCAAAACACAATGAAGTAGTTTCACAAGGAAATGAACACCAGGCGAATGGAGATCAAGTAATATTAATGGAAGTGCTGAGAAATTTTATGAAACGGCAGGTAGAAAAGAAGAAACGAGAGGAAAGAGAAAGGAAACGTGAAGAAAGAAGAGGGATAGAAGAGGAAGAAAAGGAGAAGAAACGACAAGAAGAGAAGGAGAATGGAAGAAGAAAAGGAACGCGAGGATGCAGTCAAATGGATTAACTTGCAAAACACTATGTCTGAATTGTCAGAAGAATTTAAATCTACAAGGAAAGACTGGGAACAACACCGTAAAGATTGTAATTTAAAGAGTGATGAACTGTCACAGGAAGTTAGTTCTTTACGACAGAAGGTTCAGATCAATACTCATGGTTCATGGTGTTGGAGAATTAAAAGAGAATGAGGAGCAGCACATTTTAAAACTCAATAATTTGATTTCTGGAGTGGGTTATTTGGAAAATAAGATGTTATCAAAAGATAATGGAAATCAATGCAATTTTCGAATGATTGATGACGGACAAAGTACTTACGAAGTATGTAGTTACATTTCATCTGAGAAGGGTAGTGATAATGAAGGAAATGGTAATATGAAATCATGGCAGAATGTGTTTGTTGATAAACTTATGCAACAGATGCTGCATTCCAAACTGAAAGAACCTTGACCAAAGAATTGTAAGACGTACCTAAGTGGAAAGATGATACAAGACAGTCAAGTCCTACCGTGTATTTACTTGAGTTGACTACATACATTGGATGTTTAAATCTTAGTGAAGAAGCTAGAATAAATTTACTAAATAAGGCGATCACAGGTTCATCACATGGATGGCTTAATACGGTATCTCGAAGCAGAGGCGGATTTACACTTCTGCCGCTGAAGAGCTAGCGGCAAATGTCACCCCGGTCCCACTCCCTTTCCACTCACACCCAGGCCCTCAGCAACAACACCCCTCCTTTCTCTCTCTTGGTAATACTTAAGTATACGCGTTGCCTAGAGAACCTTCTTACATTGAAGACACCCTTGTACTCAATCTTTGTAGATTAGTAGAGCGTTGACGTAGTATTCGGGAGGTCGTGGGTTTGATCTCAGCGGCCGACCGTCTTGAATGAAGTTTTTCAAGGGTTTTTCCTCAGTCACACCAGGCAAATGCCGAGATTGCACCTTCAACATAGGCCCTGGCCGACACATTCCCGAATCCTTTCCCCTCCCATCCCGGTCTGAGCCTTAGATACCTAAAAGACTTAAATAAAATTAAATTCAATCTTCCAAGCCCTAACATATACACATGTATAAAACATTTAATATTAAAAATAACGTTGTCCGTTAGAGCTTTGAACATCCGCAATAAAGTTTCCGCAATTGTGTGTTGATCAAAATCTCTCATAATGCCCTCTTAAAGGTAGACCAGCGGCAGCTAGGGATTTAACAACAGCAACTACTCGTTTTAAAACATTTCCCCAGTAATTGTTTTCATCCTCAATGCTTCCTGCCATGGTCATTCTTCTCCTTATTACTAAGACGTATGACATGTGGTCTGATGAAGTCTCGTGGCTTTTTAAACACCCATTTCCGTGTTTCCAGCCATCGAAGCCTTCTTTTGCTAACTTTGAAATTTCTCCAAAAAGTTGGCATAGTATACAAAAAAGTTTCCCAGAACTGTCGGAGTACATAAGATAAGATCGTTTCACTTCCTGTCCATTGATTAAGCTGGTTTAATTTAAACTGAGTTTGAGTTCAGAATCAATGTTGCCCCCGAATTAGTCTTTTAGAACGGCTAAAATCTAACTTTGAAATGTCTTGTTTATTCCATTTTATGACTTGCTCTCGAGTGTTATTATTGAAGGCCACAAAGCAGGATCATACACAAAATGTTTGTCATACTTTTCGAAGTGTTCTGTAGTATTTGAGCTCCTCTGAGGAATAAAGTAGAAAAAATCTTTGTCGTCTACCAGTTCAGCATGTTTAGGTTTACACTCAATTTTGGTGCCCTTAAAATCATCGCGCTTTTGTTTTGTTGTTGGTGTTCGAATTTCACCACACTAGTTATAAATTATACTACATTAGGAAATTTTGTAGCTGGTTATAATTCGTTTTGGAACAATTCTGTTGTTTGTCCAGATTTTTGAGTTGCCACATGACTTTTGCTATCAGGCGATCCTGATCCATGTCCAGTTTCTGGTTTTCGAAAAAAAGTTAAATATTTTTGCAGTCTTCTTTACTATTTCTTGTTCTTTTTCCAATATTTCTAATGCTGCTTTTCTATAAGCAACACCACCTAAACGCTTCCTACGTCACTAAAGGTTTATTTCTAGTATTGCACGCAAAATTAATTAATCGTTTCACACTTTTTTTAATATAATGTGGTTAGGAATTAGGCAGAATAGTTATTTTACTAGCTGCCCAAAACTTTCTTTAAATTTAAAAGAAAATCGAACTACAAATATACCGGTATCTAACGAACACAACTCATTATCAGTAATTGTTGTCCGCGTAAATTGGCTTCGAACAGCGTCGTGGTTCTTCACAACTGGTGGTTGATTAAAATAGCATACTTATTCATCACAATAACGCATCAATTCGCCTACATGTTAAAAAATGTAAACAGACACTTTGAAGTTGTTACCTACTCAAGGCAATAATTATAAAAATTATATATACTTTTCTGTTTTTCAAACGCTGAAAGATCACGGCTTCCTATTAACTCGCGTTCACTACCACATTTTTAAAGATAGAATTCACCTCAAGAAACTCTGCCGTTCAGTGTTTATTATAAGCGTAGAAGCAACATTTCACTTCCTTGGTAATCCAAACTTCTTCACTCCGTTTGGATATTAAAATATGTAAATAATATGTGAAAAGTTTACTTTTAGTCCTCCAACTCTTCTTCTTAAAGAATAAACATAAATTTCTTACCAACTGTCCTACAATTCACAAATATATTTAATTTCGGCGAAGCTTTCCACTTTTCATAACAAGACGAGACTTGCAAATCAGTGCTGTAACTACTAGTGATTTGAAATTGGCCAACATTACCAGAGGTATTTTCCCCAGTTGACTGAAATATAGTTCGATGACTTTTTTGTATACTATTTTAACACAGATTTTACACTGTTTAAGCTCCAATACAATATGTTTTTCAGTATTCCCAGCTACTGTAGTAAAATATTACAACTTTTGGAGGTAGAAACTTATAAAGAGAGCTTCAAAACTGAATAGGGAAACATCATGGCTCGTTATTTTCAACTTCAGAGCCAAATCAACCACTAGTACCGTAATTTAAAAAGTTAATTTTGGCGACCATGTTTACAGGTAAGGTATGTATACAGGGCGGCATCTCTATACACCTTTCTCCATGGACTGCACAGTGCACACTCGGCCTCCGCCTACACATTCTGTAGCCTTTCTATCGCGCAAACTATCATTTTTTTTCTTCTCAAATTTCATATTGTCACTTTCTCATATTTTCACAAATTTGCCGCCCTGGGATGTACCCTTGTAGCCCCCCTAAATCCGCCACTGCTCGGGAGGGGGGTGTAGGCGTTACGGCCAAGTGAACAAATCAACTCTACATCGTTACCACACTTACGAATTCCTCATTTCTGCTCTCGTTGTCAGCGAAGATTTGTAGATTTGTTAGTAAAGATTTGTAAACAAATGTTCTGTCACATGATCCATCTTGTAAGTTTCTAATAAACGATGCAGAATAATCTGCATGTCCATATGCATATAATTATGTGTTTTGTATAGCGTTAACCAGAACTTTTCCTAAGCATTTAACTTACAAAAATCATGTTCTTATTCAGTTTCGTAATTAATTATTTGGTTTTAAATTTATGGAGTTTAAGAAGTTCGCCTTCAAAACCAAATTTCTGCAAGGTAGCATACCAAATGAAAACTCAATAATACTAATGGGGTTATAGGGGGCGCCATATGGATTATTTGCCCTGGTGATATTTTTCCTTTCCGCCGGCCCTGTAAAAAGTATGAAGTTATTGAAATTATGGAAAGAAGAAATAAAATGTTACAATTAAAAAAATGGATTTCATTTGAAAGATTTTATTTTCAGCTGACATATTTGATAGCCAGCGAATTATGACGTCATAAGCTGGGCAATCAAATAATTCAGCTATAATTGAATTCTTTTGGAGTTTCATAAGCACCATAGGACCTACTTTCCAAAACTGTAATATTGTATTTCCTCTTTCCATAATTTTCAGAAATCGAAAAAAGTGGTGGAGGAGCATGAAAAGCAGCATTAACTGAGTTACCTCATACACAATTATATGGCGGTAGGGAAGGGGGCGCTACTGGAAGCTGAAGCATCCCAAATCTATCTTAGCTCCTCTTGTCACCACCAGTTTTATTAGTATTCTTCATTTTATACAGATGACAAACTTAAGTCAGTGTCCGACATTTTAAAATGAAAAAAAAAAAGTATCCCGGCTTTTTTTATTCTGCTGTCGTTGTTGCTAATAACTCAAGGATTAATACCTAAATTAAAAACTGGTCATACAGCAATGATAAGCGTGAAAAAGTTAGTTAGGACTGAATATTTGGTGCATATGGATTAGACTGGAAGTAAACGATCTAGTTTACATGTTTTCCTCTGGTGTCTAACTTCAGACATACTAATTTCGAGCACTCCAACATCGTTAAGTATGTCTATAGAGCTCACTGGACTGCACTTTCAGTGCATCGAGATAATCAGTGAAAGTCCGTAAAACAAATAATGCTAATTGAACATTGGGAAATGGAATATGCAAGCACAAAAGAATTAATTGTTTTGCAAATATTTTGTAAAAAAATGTTTTTCCTCCCATCAGGAAAACAGGTAAGTGAGGGAAGTGAGCCAGGGAAGAAACACGAGGAACCAAGGAATTTTCCCCTTTTCCCACCTTTCGATTAACGCACTGGTTCTGGTTAAATCCCTGGAATAGTCCCCAGTTCAATTCAACTTATCAATTGTTTTGGTATCTCCTGATTTCTCATTTGTCTAACTACTAATATAAACTCCCATTTAAGTATTTAAGATGATCAGCACAAAGCACCATCGTGAAACACGAATTAGCGAAGGAAACCACGCGTTGTAATTTCCTCATTCAATTGTCAGATAAACCTTGAGCTGTCACTGACATAATATTTTGACCTTGACGAATTACAGAGGAGGATGCTGCAGACCTTTGCCCCAGAAATAGCGCTTCATAATAGTTAAACGCGGATTACATATTTTATCAGCCGGAACTCTAATTATATCTGCGGTTTCAATGATTTTATATTAACCGCCTTCATTTTATGTAAATTTTGCAAGCATAATCAATCTGTTCTGGAGACTAGTTTCCTCGCAAAAGCATGGGGAAGCTGCTCTTCAATAAATCCATGCAAACTAAATAACTCTTCGTAATATTCTGCTAAAACAAAATAGCGTTATCATAGTGAGATGGCGTGGCGGTATATTACTACTTACATTGACTAAAGAAGTTGACTAGTTATCAGTCTTGGAAAGTAACGTAAAGCACGGAACGTGTTACTTTTTAAAGAGCTTTTCTTAATAACTGTCCCAATATTTTTTAAGTGGCTGTAACCAGCAGCGAATTATTATTGTTTTTTTTTTACCAAGAGTACTTTCGTTATCTTTTTGTAATTATTATATGTTGCCAAGTAATAAATAAATGATAAAAACGTTCTTAGTACTCAAATTCGTGTTATTGTTAGACAAATATTTTTTATACACAAATCCAAGTGAGGTGTTCTTTGAAGCACAGCTAAAAACGAAAACATATAACTTTATGAAATAATCCTTTGGGGGTTCTCAAGAAACAAGATGATATTTTTGATGCCACAAAGAGTTAAACCCAGCTCAGTCCCCAAGACTGGACTTTTCTTTTAAAATGAAAATGAACCTCTCGCACAAGCAGTGGTGCATTTGTACATTAAACGAGTTTGCTGCCACTACGTTCTGCATTGTAGACCTATAAAGTACCCTGAAGATATACAGATAGTTAAACAATTTTCAAAGAGTGCTTTCCCACTACCACTTTGTTGTGTCTGCTAGTGGCCTCGTCTGAAAAGACTCTTAGGTCACAGTCGACAGTCTTCAACGTGAGAAGGAATATGTTTTTGTATTTAGAAGCAACTAGATGATTAGAAAGTTGTGATTTCTCTAGTGAAAGGCATTGGGTGATTCAAATGTGGATCATGATTTGGCGGGACATAAATATACGAAATGTAAATGGGGTAAGTACTGCATCTCTGACACATGCTACATGCTCCGTCCGCCATCTTGGATTCAATTTATTTTTATCAAATAGGAATAGGGACAAGTGGAATATCAAACCCTTCTGAAAATTTCTCACGAAGTCACTCATGCGATTATTTTTACCGTACCTGCAACAGTTCTTAAGTTATTAAAATTAATTATAATGATTGTCGATTTTAATTCGAAACCACTTATAATAATGGACTAAAATTACACCAAATAAGATTAGATCGCGTCAGTTATTACGAGGCAAAGTGATAAATGCAGAAATAGGAATGATATATTGCGATATACAAAATTAGGTTAAAAGCAATACCTCATTACTATTTATATATTTATTACATTTCCTGGTAATAACCAGCACGTTATTATTTTTTTTTTGGTAAATTTTTCCCACTGTTACAAGTACTTTGGAATTTAAAACATTCTTTACAATTAACTTGTAATAAATTGAGAACGGTTGAAGATACGGTGAAAATAATTCCTTCAGTGACTTGATGAGAAAATTTGAAATGTATTTGATATGTCACCTGCCCCTATTTCCATTTGCAATAAAAAAAATAAGCTGAATTCAAGATGGGAGAAGGAGCATGTACTTGAGAGATGCAGTACCGTACATTTACATTTGATGTGGTTACATTCATGTTCCGTCAAAGCTGTAGAAATTATTTCACTAGAAAAATCACATAACTTTCTAATCTTCTACTGCTTCTAGATACAATGAGGGAACGTGGGAACACACCCATTTCTTTTCACGTTGAAGACTGTTAACTGTGAAATTTTCATCCAAATCTAAGTGAGTAACTCCGGGGGTGTTGTATGTGAGACTTTCTTTTTATAACAGTAAGACTTTCACTATTATATTTAGAATAAACGTAATAGATAATAACAAGCAATTAAAAATTTCTTGTAATATATGTCTGTTATACATGTTTTAGTCAGTTCATAACTGTTCCTAAAGATAATCGGATTTTCTTCTGCGATAAATTTAGATTAAATTTCAGTTCTGTGACTAAGCAGTCAGCTACGACCTAAGCTTGTGACGTATCTAAGTGGTGACGGTCCCTTCCGTGATCATTCCTTTCAGAAGGAATGGGGAAGGTAGCGGCCAAAGCATTTGTTGAGGGACCATCCCAACATTTACCTAGTTGAACTGAAGAAAACTCTGTAAAACTTTTGTCAGAACTCGAAGCCATGTGCCTCTCCAGCGCTGATTGGAAATCCGCGATGTTATCGACTGAGGTTTAGTGTGTAATGTGAAGGTTTCAAGTAGACGAACTTTCACTCGTAGGACACTGCAAAACAAAATACAAACAAACTTATAATCCGCATCTTAGACAATTGAATTTATACCCCATATGTTTAACGGTGACTAAACTTCATGTAAAATTCTGCCTAGTGGTTTTCTTTTAGTTGTCTTTAATAACTTAAAGAAGAACAAATGGAAAGTCTTGATCAGTTTTCATAGAAGAATTTTATATCATTTTAGCCAACTGTTAAATAGATTGACTATAGAATTGAATTTTATTTAAGGCCTTTTGGCAAAATAATTGGGTGTCTGCGATGTAAAGAGTAGATTCCACAGTAGCGCTGTGGGCTATAATGACAAGCTCTCCCTCAGTATTGCCAGCCGAATGCTGATATAGTACCTAAAATTGAGACTGGCTAGTTATTCATCCCTTTCTCTCGGTGTGCTCGTTGAGGGACGTCATTCCTCAAACTTGTCACGGACTTAGTGCATAGGTGCCTGTAGTGTTCATCAATGAGAATAAATAGGATATAAATTAGGTTTGATTAATTTCTGTTAATAGTATGTGAAATTTAGTTCTGGGTGACAATGAGCGCTGTAATTATTCATTCCACATTCAACAAGCAGCAGAAGGCATAAAAACTTATCTGCACCAGCTTGATTCAATGACAGTATTTATTCTAATGCATGTTTGAACTCAATCTTGGAATTTGGTATGTCACAATCAAAGGATTGCTCAATAACTGACCTCAATGACCCAAAGCAGGTTTGTTTTTTGTGTGCTAGTACTGATGTTCTTTCTGTGACCTTTAAATATCCTGTTCAATGAATACAAATAGATCGGTACTTGAACAGCGATATAATTTTTAACACTGTAAAAAAGAAGTTATAATATTTACAATAATTTACACGAAGAACAACCTAACGATTCTTGACTTCAGATGTCAACGATTGGACCACAATCTCAGGCTATGAAATGTAGTCAATTACAAATTAATGACAGTGCGAGTAAATTAATTCGAATGTAGGAAATTGACCTCTTTTTACACGGTTTTATCTCGTGGCCTTCAAGTGCGCAGAAGAAAAAGAAGAAGAAGAGAGACAACGACAAGGAGAAAGGAGAAAGAAGGACAGGGAGAGATTTATGAAGCTTCACCAAGAAAACTGTTTATGTTGAAAGTAAAAAAGATTTTGTAACATCAATCCGGCATCGCCCGGATTAAGAAACAACGTAACAATGTAATTGCTTTACTGTTTGAAAAACAAAACAAAAAAACAACTTTAAATCCTTGCATTGCATGTAAGGCAATGGAATTAGGAGGTCGCCGTTAACCCGTTATGATTTTTGGAGGAAGAGGTAAACAGATTTTTGTGTACTGACTTAATAAAACTTCAAGTTCAGAGTAATTGCTCTTACAGATTCAAATCATTATCATCATTAAGATACGTTAAGTACTCTCCATTCATCCTAATCTAACCATATAATATATTGTAGCCCAGTGGTTAACAACGCTAGATTCGAACAGACAATAGGGAGGTAAGTGGGTTCAAGCCCTTACAACCATTCTGACTAAAATTTAACATAGATCTATTCAGTTCCACCAGGCAAATACCGGGTCCCATCCCTGCGCCCTCAGGAGTGATCGCTAAGGAACGTCATCCCCAGACTTGATGTCATATTCAACTTAAAAACAGAAAGGTTAATTAATACTGTCAGGAAATTTCATCCAATCTTCTTGCTGCTATACCTTGCGTCCTGTCCATCTTCTTCCTGCAGAAAATTTCGTCCTTTCAACTGCGCCTCCCAAACTGTTGCAAAACTAGTTATATATATATATATATATATATATATATATATATATATATCATTTTAAGATTTGAGTTTTTATATTCTTGGGTTCGTAAAGTCTAATATCGGTATCAATATTGAACTAAACTTGCTAATTTAAACAACTTGAAGCTTAAACATCTAGAGATGTCGGTTTTTAGTATGACTTGTTATCTATAAGTACGGTGATCACATTTTCTCAGTCAATACTCGGGACAGTTCTTACTGGGATCTACCGACATCTTTATATGCGGGTGGTATGAAGGTCTCCGAAGAAAAAGTATTTATTCAGACCATAAATTCAACTTAATAGATACGTTTTATTACACGACTTTGAAAATAATAATAATAAACTAGCACCAACTCTTTAGAACTAAAATTTCCTTTCCTGTTGGTGTTGAGATATTATAACAACTATAAATCGTAAGTAATGATTTATTTCTTAAGATACAATAATTTATGGTTTAAGTTATTATAAGTAAAGTATTATTAACCTGTTGATCAGTTATTATTTATTAACTATGAAAGTTCAGGAGAACTACAGTGAAAAAATGTAAAGTTTACTTTAAATGTCCCTAGTATATTAAATTATATCGCTCCTATTTGATAAAATTCTGGACTTTTAATATATTTTTAGAACACCGAGGCACAACTCTAAACTTCGGGACGTAAGATACCCGTAAATATAATTTAATTTGCTAGGGACATTTTAAGTAAATTTTACACAATTTTTTCGCTGTAGTGCTCCTGAACTTTTATAGTTAATAAACAATAAGTGAGAAACTAGTTAATAACAATTTGCTTATAAGAACTCAAGGCACAAAATTATTGTATCTTAAGAAATAAATCATAAATAACTAAGTTATTATAATGACTCAATACCAACTGTTAACAGAGGAAATTTTAGTTCTAGAGAGTTGGTGTTTTTCTTTCAAAGTCGAGGTAGTGTTTAAAAAAAATGCATCTTGTAAGCTAAACCTATGGCCTGAATAAAACGTTTCTCTTGAGTTGATACTTTTACCACCCGCAAATAAGGAGAGGAATGCTTTAAATCCACGTAAGATAACTTTGGTAAACTTAATTTTTATATGGGCCAGTCGACTTTGGACTTCCGTCCGTCACGATTCGCCCTTTAGCTATTAAAATCCATACCCATGCCCCTGCCGGGACTCGAACCCGGGGCCTTCGAGCCGTTGGCCTACCACCGTAGACCGCACAGCTACCCGGCCGTCAAATCGCGGTAAGAACTGTCCCGAATTTTGGCTAAGAAAATTATAGTTATTGATAAATCTAAAAGCAACTCTATTCCTTCAAAACTCTGAATATGAATTTCCTCCCAGTGTACTAAAATATCAAAGTCATGGATGGATTTATATTTTCCAAGAATGGTTCGAAAACAAGGATCAGTTTGTTCCAGCAAGGAAAACATTCAACAAAAAAAGACATGGACCAACGGGTGCTGGTAAATATAAGATGTGAATACAAAAAACACGTAATTGGTCAGTGACTGAAAATAAAACCTCTTCGTTTTCCCTACTTCAAAAATTGAAAGCAATTACTGTTAAAGACATTACCTATTGCGTATCAGAAGTAGAGCAGTTCAGGCTGTGAAGAAGCGATAGAGAGTGATGTTAACGAGTGGTTTTCATCAGACAGTAAAGGCAGAGTTTCTTTATAAAGGTCATCAACTCTTTTCAGATGAGGAAATAATTTCCTTGGTTCCGCAAGAATCTGAACATGTTTTACAAGGTAGCTATGGGACAAATGATGACGAAAGCCAAAACGTTGTGTCACATTCGGATCCTACTTCTGCCTTTGAACTTGCTGCTTGCTGCATGAAGCAGCACGATGATTCCACGCCTACAGACATGTTCTTGAAGAGTAGGCACAGGAAATCAACATCTGGAAGGTTTACAATCCCTTCGGTGGGCAAAGCTGGACAATTATTTTTTTTTTTTTAAATCTTTAGCCCTGAAATATATTTAAATTAAATTTTTATTTTCATCACATTTCACATTCCTTTGCACAATTTCACTACTTCTCATCCCTTTTATCGGATTATCCGGATTTTTGGATTTTCAAATCAACTGTATTTTCAAATTATTGTGTTCCAAAATATCATATTTTGCATGGTTTAATAGCTTTGTTATTTTATTTATTTCTGTGTGAGATTTTTAGAAAAATAATGTAATAATAATATTTTCTTAGCTGAATGTTGTGTTTATAAAGTAAGAAATGTTCCTATGTTATAGACCGGATTCCGAGCTTTATCTTTCCAACCTGTTGCTGAGACCAGGGCATAATACTTTGCCAGGTAATTAATTATCCATGGTCAGGCAAGCATACGTTGGCGAATGTTATCCCTGTAATCACTTGATAAACAAGCTATAGTTGCTAATAAGGAGCTAGAGCTAGGGCGTCTTAAATGTGGAAAATATTTCCGTATAGAAGCGTCCATTTTGTTTAATTCCTAGAACATATGAGATACTAATTCAGTTTCAATTGATTACTCATGCATTATAAATCCCTATGCTTTTCGCTAAGGCAAAACCTCATTTGCTACTATGCCAGTTAAACTGAGAAAATGTACTTCATTGAAAACAATCATTGCGTATGGACTGATATTGTTGATAACAGTTCGTTCTTTATAAGTATGTGCCCGGAATTTCATAATGTATGAAGATGAAGTAGTAATTTTCAGATAAACCGAATACATACAACAAAGTTAAAATTCTCTCATTAAACAATGCTGTAATTTTCCCGCTTGTCTAGCCTAGAATAAGAAAATATACTCTGGGAAATTAATAATCCAAACGAAACATTTGTTTCTCACACGACAAGTTATACTTCAGAATGATCTTTTAAATTACATGTATAGCATAATTCTTGCCAGGAATACGCAGAGCTAGAAGTTCGCACATGTAATCAGTAACGGAAACTGTGACTAATTGGCTTCTTCAAAACATTGATGACTGCATGGATTTTAAAAAGTAGTTTATCTCGCGCAAAAATAATGAGATTCGTTACACTGGATGTTGTTATCATTTTTGTATCAGTTTTCAGAAATAGCAAAACGGCAAACATATTAAGGAAAAGATGGATGACGAAGGGGTTTAAGCTGTGAGGCACAATAATAAAAGCTGATCAATTGTATTTTTTAAAAAATATCCATGGAGACATGCTCGAAGTTCAAACTGATATTTCTTCGATGTTTGCTACGCAATAAAACGTTCCTAGCATGGAACGGAACTGAATGTAGTAGAGATAATTCGCATCTCCACACTCATTCACTTGAGAACGTTAGGATTGATAATAGACAAACTAACCAGTGACGTAGTTTAGCGTATTAGTTCTCACAATAAAAAAATTCTCGGTATATAAAGTGTATTCACGTGATTCGTAATCAATAGAAGGTTTACTTCATTTGTACTCAGGGCTGAATTTAGTGTCTCCATGGTTACAGGGTGGGAAATTGGAACAAGAAAATTTTATTTCAATATGAACTAAATAAATATATATATAAATAATTATTAAAATATTCTTAATTTCTAGAAGTGAAATGTCCTAGAATCAACAATGAAAACTATCAAGGTAAACCGTGTCCATATCGATTCAAAAGTTTTGTCAACTATGCACTACAAAGCAACACCGATGTCTTAGTAGAAGCGTGCGATGAAATAGGTCTACATGGTAAACATAGATAAAAAATATATATACATGATAACAAGCCGAAGCACAGGGAATGAAGGAAATAAAAACATAAGAATTAGGGATGAGGTCATAGAGAAAGTAAACAAATTTAAATACTTGGGAGTATACGTAACAAGCAAAAATGAGGTTACGGAAGAAATAAACAGTCGCTTAGTATCGGGGAACGCATGTTTCTATTCAGTCAAAAAACTTCTAACATCACGATTAATATCAAGGAAATTGAATTTAAAAATATACAGAACGGTTATTCTGCCGGTAATACTTTACGGTTGCGAAAGTTGGAGTACGACCCTAGCAAATGAACATAAATTACGTGTATTTGAAAATAAGGCTTTGAGAAAGATATACGGGCCAAAACGCGACGAGATGACTGGAGAGTGGAGGAGACTGCATAATGAAGAACTCCACGGACTGTACGATTCACCAGATGCTGTAAAAATAATGAAATCGCGACGACTGAGGTGGGCAGGCCATGTAGCTCGGATGGGGGAAAAACGAAGATTATATTCTATCCTGGTTGGAAGACCGGGTGGAAAGAGGCCATTGGGAAGACCGAGACGTCGTTGGGAGGACAATATTAGAAGAGATCTTCGAGAAGTAGGTGTTCGTGATGAAAACTGGCTTGATATTGCCCAGGATAGAATCCAATGGCGAACGTTTGTTACTGCGGCGGTGAACTTGCGAGTTCCTTAAATCATAGAGTTAGTTAGTTAGTAGTACACAAACATTTTTTTAAAAAGTTAATTGTATAATAACATGCTTCTGAGTTTACACTCTCCGCTTAGTAATCGCATGTTTGAAATCTAGTTCGAGTGAGCAAACGTGATGAGATACCCTAACCGTCATCTTTGTTAACTTTCTGTGTCCTCTTTATATTGTTTAATGTTACACCCATTATTCATTAAAGTTTGACAAAGATCTTCTGTTTTTGTCAAATATAAAACACAATCACAATGCTCAAAGCGTTTTATTTGTAAAATGGCAGATATATCATGCGTTGTGAAATACGTAACACGGATTTGTAAGTAAATGATTGAGATCGTCTGATAATTCTATGAAGACAATGTATTCAATGTCTCCTTCCCACATAGCAAAATGACGTCCCAGGGATATGTGACGGATCTCCTGGCAGGATATCGGGACGTCCGTAGGACGTCCTGTTTAAGTCCCATTTACATCCATGGGACGTATAGTAGGCTGATCCTTCGTATACGAAGGCATATCCTTCGTATAGTTATAATTAATTAAATAATAATAATAGTAAGGTCGATTTAATTTATGGAAATTCCAGGTAAGTAATCTCGCACGGCTTTCCGGGGGACATCCATACGGGATGAACTGTTTGTATTGCCCACAGAGTTATCCCACGGACGTCCTTAGGACATCGCTATGGGAGCAGGACCATTCTGACGGTAATGGGATCTAAATGGGACGTCCCAGGGACGTACTCTGCTATGTGGGTTCCTCTTGATAGAAGTATGTATATGACGCAGGCTTGTTAAAAGGTGTATATCTTGTAACAAAAATTGCGAAATTTCGCTTCCACTTCCACTACAGCTTTCTAAATAGTATTCTATCTATGCATATATTTAATTTATTACGCAACTAATATGTAGAATAATGATTTGTATTTTCAATATTATAAAGAACAAAGTAATTCTATAAATATGAATACAATTTTAGTTGTATACTATAGTTTTGGTATAATGTAAAATACTCTTCAAACTAAGCAAAAGCTAAGAATTTGTTAATTTTAAAAGTCTACTGACAAGAACTAGAAATAACTTGAGACCAAGGTTACGCTGCTGTACTGATCTACTAAGTATCTCATTTGGAAAAAGCAGGACACAAAAGACGAATAATAACAGGACATATAAAGCAGCACCCATCATCTCTCTCTCTCTTCAATATCGGACCAGAATCGGAATCACTTCACTATCGGATCAACGTCACTACCGGCTCATCCTACTCAACAAGGTATTTGCTTGTCAGGATGGATTTGCTGCCCAAGAAAGGTGAAAGGAAGAAGCCAACCAAACAAAAACAGCAAGTCTGCTTCAGAATCTAAAATATTGCAACTTAAAAAACTCAAAATTCAAAAACTTGAAATTTGGAATATTGTTCATAATTTATCCCGTTTGGAAGGTCTCCCAACTTTTGTAATACAGCTCTTAAGACTCCTCGCTACTCCCTCCCCCAGTTTAAACACTTTTCAAAATATTTCAAAATCTAATAGCATTATTAAAATTTTAAGAAGATTCATCTCTAGTACTTACAAATTACTATGAAATACGATGGACAGCGATCTCGAGATCTTGTCCATTGATGAGTGATACGTTGTTAATTAAATAATGGCGTCATCATCTTTGAAAACGAATCACTCATCAATGGACAAGATCTCGAGATCCCTGTCCATTGTGTTTCATAGTAATTTGTAAGTACTAGAGATGTATCTTCTTAAAATTTTGTTAATGCTATTAGATTTTGAGATATTTTGAAAAGTGTTAAAAAAAAGTGGGGGCGGGAGTAGTGAGGAGCCTTAACTTAGTAATACTTTGTTAAAATACCCAGCGTGACAATACTTTAAACATTGTAAACAAAACTATACTACCGCGTTAATCAGAATTGTTAAATATTCATTATTTGATACACCACTTAAAGTTCAATAAACTTCATCCATCATTGTTAACTTTAACGGAATACACTCTCTCTCTCTCTTATAAAACTAAATTTACTTTTATAAGTTCAACTCCAATTTTCAGAGGAGGACGTTTCAATAGACTAACGAGCATTTTTTGTCTCTCAACTTCAACGCAAGCAAATGAACATAAACCTGAAACTTTACAATCTCTTCACAAGCTAACATTTACTCACTTTTCCACAAAGTATACAGAAAGTGGAAATAAGAGGAGTATTGTGTGATGAATTGCAAATTCGTTACAATGTTTGATTTACTTCAAGAAGCTTCTTCAAAATTTTCTGATGATTATTCTGTGATTTCATTGTGACTATATTTTCTATGTTATTGTGCTGGATCTCCCGTTTAGTTCAATCACCATATTTCTTTCGTTTATACTCAATAGAGTTTTTGAGTCAACCAGATACGCCAATGACAAGAAAATTCCAAGTTATTCAGACACATTACATCCGTATAGAAGCTTCCTGGTTCTTGGTCAACGTGAAAGAAGTGCATACCTCTTGGAGTCCCTACCGTAAGCTTTGGCTGATGCTATAAATAAGTCGCCTGCAAGTACGTATTTAGAGGGTGGGTCCGGGGGGTCCGGACTTTTACTTTTCATGTCCAGACACACCTTGGACCCCCCGGAAACCCTTCGACCCCTCCCAAAACCAAATTCTGGATATGTGCCTGGTCGCCTGCGGTAGATCAAATAGAACATGAGAACGACGCCGACGTTACGAGAAGTAACGTTACACTGTCTTCTAGAACGACGCTTCTAATCTACGGAGGTCAATGTGATTGGAATTTAATAGACAGGTTTGATGGTAAACACTCACTTTTTTTGCAACGCATTAGCATTCGTAAATCTTCTAAATTCAACACTTGATTCGTTTCTGTCAAAAGCTATTTCCACTCCCACGTACATACTTGGTTCTTCACATCTCCTTCCTTCTCGATATCTCTAATTCGTGTTATCTTTATATAAAATTTATGTTAATTAAATGTCTTTTCCATAAGATATATTTTATTTTCCGAGCAAGATCCTAAGTTCATCCCAGTATCTATTTTATTTATTCTTATTTATTTATTCCTTACAGCGTTACTAATTCAGATGCTAGACTTAGCCACAATTTACAGTATTTTATTGATCAATACACCTATTGGACTGCTGGACGTAAATGAATTTGTTTTCCCTATCTAAAAGAAAACGGATCACGTGAAATACCACGGAAAACACACAGAGGGTAGGGAATTTCCCCCTTCACCTTACAAATAACAGCCCGTTCACATGAAACATTAAAATAAATCATTTTGAAAGCTCGCTTTCTACTGAGTAATTTGTAAGTACTAATGCGCTATGTTCTACAAATTTTGATAATGCTCTTATATTTTGAAATATTTTGAAAAGTGTTTTAAAAAAGGGGGCGGGCACGAGGAGGGTTCTTAACTGTGATTTTATGACTGAAATATTATAGGAAAGAGTCCTGAAATCTTGCCAAGAAATAAATTTAACAAAATACAGCAAAGACAGCGTTTTATAACGAATGTATTAACGAAATCTGGAGCCTGAACAAATGTAAGATAATTTTGTATTGTAATATTCAAAACCAGACCTGTAGACTACAGAACATGTGAGTAACTTTTATAGAAGGTGTTGGCAATCAGTTTACAAAGGAAACTGGTTTCTTTTATATGCAATCTTTCTTAAATTAACTAACAAGATTGCTTTTCAAACATTAGTTCTGTGTTGGGTCGCAAATTTTCATATGTAAATTAAGCTTCGTCTGAATTAATTCATTCCGATGAAAGATGCTAATAACAGATAACAAACTAGTAAACTATTAATTATTCGTTGTTTGTAACTTTTTATTTACGTAAAATTCATCACTTTGATAAGAACTACTTTTAACTTTTTATCTGTGGTCATAGATTCGTAATGTACTGTATTGTCATTACGAAGGAAAAGAGTTTGGCACTTGCCCTGCAGATGGCAGAACACACTGCAAAACATGATGTGCCATCTACTGGTAAAATCTTGTACTTTTTCCATCAGCACGCAGGACAGGTTATTCTGATTTTTCCAACTGTTCCTGAACCAAATAGAATTTACACAGAACAACAAGATCTTAATATTTTGACAGGAGTTAATTTAATTGATTGTTTAAGGCCTTTATCAACTTTTCGCTCAGGCCGATGGATGATGATAGGACAATTGGTAGAATGAAGGAAGTGAGAAGAAACGAGAGAAACCCCCCAAAACCCACACACATTGTGTTTGTCCACAACAAAGCTCACAATGAGCTATTATAGTAGTAATATTAATACTTTTATTTTTTTGAGATTTTTACAGCGGTTTGCGTGTAAGGGCGTTCCAGGCACTATAAGGTGGGTTGGTGCTGAAGTTGGTTTATACAGTAGACTCTCGATTATTCGGCTCGCGACTATCCGGTCTCCGTATTATCCGGCCTAGTTTTAAAAGAATGTTTCTTTTTTGTTTTACGTTTTACATTTAATGTTTAGTTATTTTAAAGATGTGACTATATTCATACTGCACTGTGCACTTGATTTTTTTAGTCAAACATAAATTTTATCTTAAAATGTGTACAATACTGTACATATTTTCATTTTTGCACTTCCTTCTTTCTGTAATAAATTATTAAAACGCATGATAAAGTACATAAGAAATGTTTATAAAATACTAGTTTGTACCAAGAGGTCAGAAAAAAATGAATAAAAGCTGGTTTTGGTATAAAAATGGTGTTCTTAATGGCATGGGTGAGGAAGTGAGTATTTATTTAACTCTGGCCTATCCGGCATTTTTGTTATCCGGCCTGCCCTTCCACCACATTAGGCCGGATAGTTGAGACTCTACTGTATATGCTCGACATTTTTGGTCGTTGTGCCGAATGGCCAATGAAACCATCCCATAGGGTACTCGCCTTGTAATCGGAAGTTGCGGGTTCGATTCCCGGTGTCTGCCATCTTAAGGTTTTCTTCGATCATAGCAGACGAATGCTGAGAGTACCTTGAAGAAGACAAGGGTCGATTGCTTTCCAAATCCTCCATGCTTTTGTTAAAAATAAGTGTAAAATAGCTTCTGTGTTGTATCTGAGTGTGTTAATTAAATAAATAAGAATTAAATACGATAATTGACGGGGATATGAGAAAGTATCAAAAGTATCATGATTTTCCGAATATTGTTTGTCTTTGAGACTGGAAAGACTTCAATGATAGGTGAAATTGTGCTTACAAGCTGTTCCTCTTATATTTACTATCACATACAGTATATATCCTTGGCCACTTTGCTTTAAAATAAATAAATAAAAAAGTATCGGTTTAACTTGTAAAAGGTTAAAAGCAAATTAGCTTCCTAACTTTGTTACTAATTGTTCACTTCCGGTACTTGTGATTTGTGAGAGACTTGGGGGTTACATATTATCAATTTCACACTTCTGTTAGTATGATAGTTTTTCAAAAAATAAAATTAAAAACTCTTACTCGGAGTACGCTGATATATCATTAATATGACTACTTCGAAATATAACAAGGAACAAGCAAGATAAAAATTAGTACACTAGAAAATTTGTTAGTAGAAATACGTTATATGTAGAAAGGACAAAGAAGGCGAGTACTAATGTGACTTAAAACTTACTCAGCAATCACTAATTTGAAAATGAGTCAGAGATCCGATACTTGACCTGGTGTCAGAGACCCGGTGTTGTCCAAAATGACCTGACTGACTCTGACCAGGTGACCAAATCTTAAACCAAGTGACCCTGTGATCCCACCTTGACCCAATTTGAACTGTTTTTGTTCCTGTGCATTGAGTCAATCAATGTTGGCGTTTGTGTTCACAAATTCTTTCAGGATAGACTTTCCGAGAAGGGAGTTACTTGTACATCTTCGAGGGCATTTTTGTTCCTTCGGGGGATATGAGACTATTTTCATGTGTAATTTATTACTAATGGTAGGAAGTTTTCGACGTCGTATTTTTTGTATTCTGGGGATAAAATCCGCGTTCACGGTCACCCCTACAAGGAACTCTGTTTAATCGAAACAGTGTAGAATAAGGAAAGAACTAAAATCTCTGCTTCTTCCTCCTAGTCACCGAGTCGAAGTCTAGTCACCCACCGGGTCAGGCAGAGTCCCAATTAGCATAGACCCGGTAACATAATCCCGATTGACGCGGTGACCCATTTCAGCTTTGAAATGATCAGGCCAGATATAGATAAGGACTTGAATCTAACAATTAATATGGTTGTCACGCAAAACCGATGCAAACATAGACTGCGGCATCTGATTGAGCATGAAAAGATATGGAGATCACCAAAATTGAAGCTGCTAAGGACCATAGGGAGCGGAGCTAGGGAAGAAAAAACATTGAATGGCTGCAAAATTACAGAAAGGCAGGAATGACGGCGAAAGTGAATATCTTGCAAAGAGGGAAAGAAAGCCAACCAAAAGGAACATACCATCATAAGAAGGGCATCAAGGACTAGGAAAGACCACAAACAGGGTTTCCATCTGGAACGCAGTGTTGCCATCTCTGCAGAAAGTTGAGATAGTGGATATAGCACATGATAGCAATTCAGGCACAAGAAAAACTATTAAGTAACACAAAAGACAATAGGGAAGACTGTGGACACATACGTGAAAAGGGTGAACGATAGTCGTGCGTGAATATCGGACGCGCGTGAATACAAATAGAGAAAAAATCGAGAAAAATACTCGCCCGTTGTAGTTTAGCTGCAGTTGACGTGAAGGTCACGAAGCGTGGTCAACACACAAACATTTCTCGCAGTGAGCACAGCGGATGAAAGCAAGCTGGTCGCAAACGTCCATGCAGCATTCCTCTGTAAGTCCTGTTTCGAAGCAATATTCGAAGCAATATTCGAAGCAAGCAGGTGTTTGGAATTGTCCGGGATGTTCACTGGAGTAGCCACATTTGAAGAACGCAAAGCGGATCATCTTTTGGAATCGCCTCGCTGAAAACTGGTAATGAACAAAGGACTGAAGGCGAGAAAGGTGTCGCGTTGCCACATTTTAATGCTGGATGAGAATACCAATGTATCTGTGAAGAACTTTACCATGTTTTTGAATGGACGAAACAACACATAAGCAGATTGTACAAGACTTGAACATTTCGCAGGAATCAGCTTCTTATGGAACTCAACACCGGCAGGAACTGTCCTGTTGTAAAGATCATCATCCTTGTTTGCAGCCAAGGAGTCGACCAAAAGCAAAACACGATCCTTAACCTGCAGATCGGGTCACAAAACTTGTTCCAGGAAGATTTGCAAATCGCGTTTGGTTATATCCGCTGATCTACTTGTATATGCTTTCACATTAGAGAATTCAGCGGCCATGCTTGCTGGAAAGCGACCATTGGGCTCCGCAACAAAACATACATGTGTGGAAGCAGTGTGCCATCCATTCCAATCACCGGCATAATCATATATGAATGCAACGTTGCGGGGATTGAACCTATGACACCAAATATTGGATTGCTGTCCTGCATGGCAAGAGTTCTGCCAGAATGGAACTCTTTATTAAATCTGGACTGATCTGCATTAAGGACAGGGCTGGATTAAGCTATTTGGGGGCCCCGAGCTATTGACTCTGTTAGGGCTCCATCTACCTATCTCCTGTGCAGGGTTGTCTTAACATCATTGTTGGCGCTTGGACAAAGCAATTTACTCGGGCTCCTGCCTTCATAGACACCCATGGAAACCGTAAATAAAATTAGATCATTAATAAAATTCAATATTTCTAAAATAAACATGCATTTAAAAAACTTTTATCTAACATTAGAATAAAAAATAAATCATTTTTCACCACAATCAACTACACAAATCTGAATGCTGTGTGGGATTTATTTTTATAATTCCAATCCGATTAAATATATATATATTTTTTTTAAATATTAGAAAACAGAGCCCAATAAGGACTTCGTATCTTGACTCGTAAACCTAAATTTATCCCAACACGAATTGGAAACTCCAATATTTATCACTTTTAGATACTATTGCACTAAACAGCAGTTTCTCAAACTATGGCATGCGTACCAGTACTGGTGAGCGAACCTTTGGATACTGGTACGTAAGCTTAGTGAAAAAATAACAATAAACGTATAACTGACCCAACACACTGTCACTGATTGAATGAGGAAATATCAGATGTCCAGCCCCAGCTTCATCAAAATTGACACATTCCTAATGAAATACAGGCAATATAGATACAAATGTTGTAGACTTACTTATCAGTTATCACGAATTTGATTTTAGCGCGCCAGGATAAAAACACACTGCAATTCTGTAGGTGAATACAAGAAGCTAATAATAGCTATAAGTAACATTTCTGGAGTTTCGAGAAAAACAGCTTTAAAGATCACAGAAAGCATCCCTTATGGGAGATTGTTCAGAAACGCCATGTTTTGAACAACCAAATATTGTGTTCAGAAACTATTTTTCTAGAGAACAGAGTAAAGTACTTTGGGAGAGTAACTTATTATTTTGAAAATGTATTTTATCAGGCATGCATGCGTTCACAGAATTGTGTGGCCTAAAAAAAAGGAAAAAGAAACCTTTCCAATAAACTATCCGTTATTAAATCGAGGTACACAGATTTTCAATAAGTTTATTCCGATACTTAAAAGCAAGTACTTAAGTACTTAAATTCACTGATTTAAAATATTGCGCATATGTATTTCAAAAATAAAAGATGACAAAAGGTAAAACTATCCCCTGTGCGATGCACACATTCTGTGAAAGGCGTATTGGGGATGTGGAGGTATCGTTCCATGTATTCTCGATCTACAGCACCAAGTGAGGTGGGGTGGTCACCGGTCAGTCCCACGCTCGACCGCCTTACCTCCCAAGGTGTCCAAGAGTACCAAGGACACTTTGGTACTCAATTTGATACACCTCAAAGCACCAGGCATGGGAGCACTGAAGAAAAACATACAACGTCCTATGCGGGATTTGAACCAAGGCTGCCAGATTCACTACTGCCTGAGTCACGGTGACTCCATTCAAACAAAAATACAAAGCAAAAAAAAAAAAAAGGCCTGTTATTTCTTCTTGAAATAAGATAATTGTTTATCAGAAAATGTAGACTTTAGCTATTTAACAGAAATATGTAACTTTTTTTTTGTATATTCTTGTTCCATTGCGTTATTCAAGGTACCATTTGCCTAGTGTGATTGAGGGTACCAGGAAAACCTAAGTCAGGATGCTCGACACCGGGAATCGTTGCCGACCGGGCAACCATGTGGGTTAGGGTGTTGTCACCGACTCGAAGGTCTCGGGTTCGAATCCCGGCTGGGGCATCGATGTTTGTGATTGTGGATTTTAACTAGGACGTGACGGATAACGGTGACGGGCCGAAGTCAAAGTTACTAGACTGGCTCATACAACATAAAGTTTACCGAAGTTTTACCGGGAATCGTTCATGGGACCTCCTAATTACAAGGCAAACACGTTAACAAATGGACTGCGTCGTTGGTTTAATAAGTACATAAAAATTTTAATATTAACATTGAAAATTCAGTAATAGTACTTGGTGCAACGACAAAAGTATCAATTTCGGTCTAAAAGTTTGAGAACCCCCAGCATTAAAAAACACAGTGTAAATAGTCTGTTATCAATCATTAAGCAATGTCGAACCTCGGGGTGGCCGAGATATTTGAGCGCTTGCTTTCAGTGCGCGTGGTCACGGGTTCAAATCCCCCCTAGGTTAATTGAACCCAGTGGCTCGGAGTCCACTTTACCAAAAACTGTAGGTCCCGTTCTTAGAAGCTCACAACCTTGTTTAGGACGTTAATAATAATTCAATTCAAATTATTAACCAATGTCATATGTTGCATGATCTTTTAGTGGTCTACTTGTAGGAAGCTGATTCTGAAATTCTAATCATATTTTACCAGTTATCACTTAAAATTTACCTTTACTGATAGAGAACTGACGTACAATACTTCTTCAAATTGAATACATTTTGCTCAAATTAAGGATTTAGAAAAGTCAATGCTTGCAAGAAGTATTTAGATTAGCGTAGGGAGGGAGGTGTAGGCCCGTATAGGTTTAGGGGACTCCAGACGACTGCCCACTGTGCCCTTGCATTAGGACGGCCCTGATCCTCTGTTTACTATTTACATAGGTAACTGAGCTACTTTTGGCGAACCCCTGAAGCATTAGGGCCCTGGGTAACAACCCGTTTAGCCCACCCATTAATCCGGCTCTGATTAAGGATCTGCTCTGGAGTCAACTCGTGCTCTTCAATGAAATACTTGATCTCATGGACAAAGTCTGCGGCGGTTGTTTGATCAGCAGCGGCATCAACGTCGACTCGCGAACTAACTTTATGTGTAATCTTGGGCGAAACTATTTTGTCTTTTCGTTTGAAGCGCGTGACCCATGATCTGGACTGTGCGAATGATAACGTATTGTGTGGATCAATTTCTTTCTTAATATTCATGGCCCAGATGCGTATTGTGCGGCCGTGAATAATTGCTTTGCTTTGTCTCATTGCGATGAAATGCTCACGTACAGCATTATTAAGGCGTTTCGCAATGAAAAAAATGCGCCCCAACTCCGACAGTCCAATTTTTGCCGCCATCGGCCCGGCGTCGGGGGTGTGACAGTCGGGAAAATGTCGCATTTAAATACGGTCCACCGGCGGCCCGACGCCAAATGGGTGCGTTAGGCAAAATATCCTGTTGTCAAAGTGGCCAAAGAACGAAGCTAGAAGTGATCTAACTAGCTTAAACTGATTCTTGCAGTGTACCAATCACACCTGTACATTTTGTGAAAATGGTTGGCAAAAGGGTGGAAAAGTTTTTATGCCTCCCTTTTCCCGACTATGGGATTGGGATTTGGTCGGGACTGAAGAAAATGCCGACCATGTCCTAACAAGGCGGGAATATGATGGCAAGAATAGTCGAAAAGAAGGCGGGCCACTAACTATCTGAGACAGCCTGCGGAAAACAATTGCAATTAAAATCAGTGATAGTCACGATACATCTACAATAGTTATTAATTTCTTCACAATAGAGATTATAAAAATCAATTGCAAATGTCAGTTAGGATCGTCGGGATTCACTCGGCACTTGTTTTGAACCCGACTCTACACCGACGTTGAAATATGGGCGGCAGCATTTGTATGGGCCGACCGAGGGCTGTAACTCTTTAATATTAAAATATGCTAATTACATTAAAACATATTTATCTCTTAATTTCATTCGTCTTATTACATAAATCTGTAGTGAAAAATATATTTTAAAAATACAAAGCAAGCAAATACAATGAAATTAACTACACTTTTCATGTTCTCGTTTGCATGATGGAAACATTGAATTTGAAAATATATTTCAACGAACACTTAATTTCGTTAATAGGTCGTTAATCTATGACAGATTTCGCTTTATGTTTGTTTTCTATGGCGACATATTACACTTATTGAGAGATACAAATTTAATTGTGCAGCCATGATCAAGGTGTTAAAGAAGAAAAACTGCACATAAGAAAGAAAAAAGGAAAGTATTCTTTATTTTTATTTGTATTTTTTTTTTATATATACATGATGGTGAACAACGCGTAGCAACTCCATTCTAGACTGCCTGTTACTACAGATACCGTAAAAGAGCAGCAATTTTATAACGTGGATCCATGGATGAGTAGATGTCGATCCAGGTGGTCGTGCGGGCTAGTGCGGTATTCTAGCGACTCCAGGATCGCGGGTTCGAATCCCGCCTCGGGCATATGTGATTTTAACTGTGTTGTCCGTAAGTAGGTTAAGAAAGATAAACGAAAAACAAATAGTCCCAATCGTATAAATAAACGCAATGTACTATGAAAGTTAAATAAAAACGATATTTTTTTAAAAAAAAAGTTGATAAGACGACGAGCTACCAACGACAAGTGCAGAACGTCCCTGTGTTCGAGCCCCATAGCAGCCACTAGCATTATTTACTGTTGGAAAATTAACACCGTAAATCATGATGAGAGCAACGGGTAAAATGAAACTAACTGTGTGTATACCAATAAACAGCATTCATGTTTTGTTTTGACCAAATAAACACGTTTTTTATAGCCATAGTCTTAGCTGTGCCGACGGCGGCAAATTGCGTGGTGGCTGTCGGGAAATGGTCGGGGGTTGGTCGGGAAATGATCGGGACGACGCCGGCCAAAATGAGCGTTTTTCTGGAAGGTTTTTGCTGCCTTTGGGGTTATCGATCGTCGGGGAACCGAGTGCGGCCCGACCCTGACCGACGTCGGTCGAGTGGAGGGCCGACCCTTTTTTCTCCATTGGTTTTGTAAGGAATGCCGGCGTGTGCAATCCGTTGTGAGTGTCTTTTCAGATTTTTGAAAGACTGTCTTATTTTTTATTTTGCGTTTTTGTGCCATAACGGAAGTGATTTTCAAACGCTGTGACATTTCAATCGCTAATCCAGGAGGACACAGCTGAGGAGGCTCCGGCCCTCTGGCCTGCTTCCCAGACAACACACGGACATCCCATGGATATTCTTAGGATATCCTTGGCGGACATGTCGGATGTCCATAGGATGTCCGAAATAGGTCCCGCGGATGTCCAATGGATGTCCGTAGGACATCCATACGCAACTCCTGTAGACATCCGACGGACGTCCTTTTAGGTAAGCAAGGGACATTTATAGGAGATGTAGGGATGTCCATCGGACATCCGTACGCAAGGTTTTAGGATATTCTACGGACGTCCTTTTTGGACCCGCAAACGGACATTTGAAGGACAAATATGGATATCCGTCGGACATCCATACGCAAGGTTTTTTTTGGACTTTCTATGGACGTTCTTTTTATTTCAGCAATGGGCATTTAAAGGACAAATACGGATGATTTTTCGACATTCTACGGATGGCCTTTTTAGGTCAGCAACGTACATTTATAGGACCTGTATAGAGATGTCCATCTGACAGCAACGAATTCATATTTTTTTTAAATGTCCCATCCAGGCCCGGTACTGCAAAAATGACATGAAAATTTCTATCCCCAACTTGTTTCACGGACGCCGGAAGCGTTTTTGTCATTAAAAAATAGTATATTCACAATGCTACTTTGAAGACGCATACTCGGTCGGTGTTTATTACTTACTCAGATAGCTTCTATCACCGGATAAATAAATACAGTACAGCGAATTGGAACACATGACCCCTTGAATTCAATGCAATGTGATCAACAGAATGTTACAAATCATAAAAGACACGGTATGCGCTAAACGTTATTTAACTTACAGAGCATGTGTGGGCGTCTAACTCTCTCTCATTGTCTTAAAGACAAATGAATAATATATATCGTAAGAGGAATAGCAGTGCAAGAGAGGAAATACTTCAAACCCATCACAATGTGGTAATTTTACATATTTTACAGATAGTTCAGTTGCAGGCCCGGTTCGTAAATCGGACAAATTCTTACAAAAATGAACGCCTATTAAATATGACTTGCATTGTATAGTGTACCAGGGATAATATAACCTAACCTAACCTGAACCAACCTAACCTAATCTATTCTAACTTAACCTAACCCGAATTAACCTAACTTAAACCTATCCTAAACTAACCTAACATAACCTAAACTAACATAACCTGAGCTAACCTAACCTAAACAAACCTAACCACACCTCACCTCATTTACCCTAAGCTCACGTAACCACACTAAACCCTATGCCAGTCAAATGTGTAGAATTTTAAATGCACAAGTTTAAAAAACCATCTAATCTGACATTTCTAGCCTAACGTAGCCCTATGTCATTGAAGTGTCTAGAATTTCAAGATACATAAATACTACGGCATAAGAGAGATCGTTTGCGAAGATTCCAAGTGGAAAAAGCAATTAAAAGTGATGCGTAGAGTGATTTTCATGATATGGGTGTTGGAGTGCATATATAGTGAAGAAATACCGGTAAAATGCGTTTGTCGTCGTAGCGCCTTAAGTTGTGAGGTAAGGGGGAGAAAAGGAACAAACGTTGCAAGTTTCTACATTCTAGCACACTCTAGCACAACATTCCGTCTGACGCCCAGTTGCACTATCTGCACGTCTATGGAACTTAAAAGCGGCCTTGCCGGTAACGTTCTATAGATAATTCGGTCACCCGGTATAATAGAGTAGGCAACGGGTACTCTTACGGTCAATAATGAAAGCCGAAAATAAGAAAAGACACTGTTTTTTTAAAGTTCTTTGTAAATGTAGTAGCGTGTACTGTACTGTATTGTACTTTAACATTATAGTGGTAGGCCTATGTTTGAAAAATTGTTTATTTTAAAATAAGTTGCTCTTTTAACGTCTTGTAGAATACCAAACTACAGTATGTCAATCACTATGTTTCTGGCCTAACCGAATTTTCGTTTAACCGAATCACTCTTGGACCCATCAGATTTAGTTAAATGAAACTCAAGTGTATATAAGCAATTTACTATAAGCTAATATCGTCACTGCAATTCTTCAGTTTTTCTTAAAATTGAAACGTTACACGAAATATATAAACCTCTCCCTCGGCTGGAATAAACAAAAACAAATGAAAGTGCATTTCCCATTCACCAATAACGTTTCAACAAATGACGATCAGATTCCGTTTCTGATAGCTACTTTCCTAAAATCCCAATAGGCAAATTGATTTCAGGTTTCGCAAGAAATTTACAGGTTCCTTGCCAAATATCTTTCCAAGCCTGCAGTTAAAAATAGCATTTCATACTCATAAATCACCAAAATAACTCTAGCCCACACATATTTATCTGAATTTTTATATTAGCATCTCGAGATTGACCATTAATAAGGAATAACAGGGAAGCGACTCCGTCATTAATCGAGAACCACTACGGTACTTGGAAGGACTGCAGAAAACAGGAAAGTCTCAGCCAAGGTGGACATGCAGTTTCTGACTTAAACTCGGAACCTTCTGAATGTGAAGCAAACTCACGCGCATGAAACACCAACTCTCTCTATTAATAAAATAGGAGTATTTTAGACAAAATTAAATAGCAGATTTTCCCAAATAATTAGTTGTACCGCAATGCTCAGAGAGCACTTCCAGTAAAGGTAGTACATATTTTCTCCAATTTCCCAACATTATTTCTTTTCGTCTTTGAGTCTATCTTCACACTTATATCTGGAAGGAAAATACTGGACATTGTAGGACATATAGAGGATGTCCGAGGGATATCCGGGATGGATATAATTTGGACGTCCTTTTCGGATGTCCATTGGACATCCCATGGATGTCCCATGATATCCCGGATCTCTTCGGACATTCGGAACGTATTTTGGACATCCGATGGACGTCCTGTGATGTGTGGGTTGGTCCAGATCTTGTATGCATCAACCAAGTAATTGTCCGGGAATTTGGTGAACTGTTTCTTTGGTGGTAATGGAGCATAGATGATGAACTACTGCTTTCGTGGTGCTCAACGACTTTTGGACTTCGTTCTGACATCAACGTCGTTCCTCCTGCTAACGCTGTATATTCACCGAAATCATTTTCAATGTTCTTATCATCTGTGCCATCGTCGTCTATCATTAGTATGTTAAAATCATCCACAACAACTACTTCGTTACACAACTACGTTCTAATCTGTTCTGGAACAAGACGTTCCTCCCGCGTTGAAGTTTCCTGCGAGGTACTGAACACATCCGCTACACAGCTTGTCGCATTCTGTACACATATGATGCGCCTAGTAAATCGCACTTTCGTCCCCTACACAATACACAGAGCCACTTCAATATCTCGCCCTCGCTTCTCACAGTATCCGTGCTCTACCTACTTTCAAATCCCTCCTTTCTCCTATTCCAAGTATGAACTATGGCAGGTCAATTGACCTGTATGTATGCAAGTATACTATTAACATAACGACCTGCAATTTGTTTACATAGCAGCCTCCACAGTACCACCGGATCCTGTGTCCAATGACATTACCTGACCTTCGTGGTCCAATGCTCACACACAGAAACACCATTATTCGCTCGCACTACTCCTACCATCACAAGCACTGGTTCCGTCTCGTGTCTTTACGTCCCACACTCTCTGAGCACTTTCTACGTGCGCACGCCCTCTCTACTCGCGTTGCCTGTGGCCCATAACATGGCACATTACACTGAACCTTTAATAATTTGTAGTGCCACGTCACCTGGTTTTGTTTATATTGCAGCAGCAGCTAGGGTGTCTTTTGTTCCAGTCGTTTTGTTTTTGGTTCCAGTAAAGTACACAGGGTGCTGTTTATGTCTCCAACTCCGATGCCACATCGGCTCTTCAGGTGAAGCTAGGACAGGGGAAGGAAGCGGTTATGGCCCGCGCGACGGTACCATCCCGGCATTCGCCCCTGGGACTGTGGCAAATCAGGGACAATCTTTGTCTTTCCTCACGTGCGTTATTCACGCACGACTATCGTTCACCCTTTTCACGCATGTGTTCACAGTCTTTCCTATTGTCTTTTGTGTTACTTATTCCTTTTTCTTGTGCCTGAACTGCTATCATGTACTATATCCGCTATCTCAACTTTCTGCAGAGATGGCAACACTGCGTTCCAGATGGAAATCCTGTTTATGGTCTTTCCTAGTCCTTGATGCCCTTCTTATGGTTGGTATGTTCCTTTTGGTAGGCTTTCTTTTCCTCTTTGCAAGATATTCACTTTCACCGTCATTCCTGTCTTTCTCTAATTTTGCCGCCATTCAATGTTTCCTCTTCCCTAGCTTCGCTCCCTATGGTCTTTAGCAGCTTAAATTTTGGTGATCTCCATATCTTTTCATGCTCAATCAAATGTATGTTTTGCATCGGATTTGCGTGACAACCATAATGGTCCTTTACTTGTATTGTGGAAATGTTACATATTTCGGTAGACAACAGAATATGCTTCAATAGTTTTAGCTCATGCTTTATGAAGATAAGTACTGGAACCACTTAGTACAAAATAAACCAGGGACGGCATTAAGTGTGGGAGTGGGTGACCGTCCACCCAGTGGATGCCCTTGCCCACCCATCCGCCCACCTTAACAAAAGTAGAATAATGAAGGCGACATCCTGTACTTCAAAAGCAATAGGTATTACTTCCGATTGTAATTCGAGCACTCTGTTTAAACTCTGCAATGAACAATGATCTTAAGGCAGATATTTGTAATAATATAATGATGCCAAAAGTCGTGCTATTGGAAACGCAGATGTTTGTATTTGTTGCACTGCAGGAAAAGGCATTGCTTTTTAAAAAGCCGATTGAATAATGGACAGGGCTGGGCAGTATTGTCTATTGTATCATTTTAGAAAGAGAAGGAGCAGAGTAGTACTTTGTGTCAGCGCGATAGCTTCTTGAAAAAGTGAGGGAGCAAAATCGGCCAATAAGGGCAAGGCTAATGAAATAATAATAAATTAATAATAATATCATGGTTTATTATTATTATTATTATTGTACAAATCACTTTTGTGTCATTGGCTCTTAGGATAAGCATTGTTTTGAAATCTTGCTTTGTATTTGTTGACTGCATCAGTCATGGTTGCTGTTCGCCTCGATCTTGAAGAGAAATTAACAAGAAGCCGCTGCAATTCTCAAATGTCTCCTTTGCGTTGTAGTGATTAGCTATCGAATTTGAATTGCATGTAATCTCAAGAGTATAAATACAGGGTGTTAGGTTAATGCGTACAAAAAAATTAAGGGTACCTGACGTCAAAATAAGAAAAAAAGCCCTGTTGAACTTTGGTCTAAAGCCTATAGTTTCTCAGGTGTAGGCTGCTGAAAGCGTGAGAAAATGAATTTCAGACGACTATATTCCAAACACTAACACTATCCAATGCAGAGAATGCGGCTTAATAAATCACTTAGGAAGTCATACCTATTATATTTGAAAATGTATGTTTCAAAGCTGTGCGATGCGTGTGCATGCAAGGGATTCCAGAAAGGAATGATGAACCGACCATGAAGTTAATTGTCGATTCGCCAAGCCCTTTCAGGAATTAAATGCGCAGCATCGCACATGAAACATGCATTTTTAAATAGAGCTGGTATGACTTAGATTATTTATGAAGCCGCATTCTCTACGTTGGATAGTGTTTGAAATATAGTCCTCTGAAATCCATTTTCCTACGCTTTCAGCAGTCTATATCTCCTGAACTACGAGCTTTTGGCAAAAGTTCAAGTGTTTTTTTTTCTTGTTTTCACATCAGGTATCTACCCTTAATTTTTTTGTATGCATTAATCTAACACGCTGTATAGTTGAGACTATATTAATGTTCGAAATAATGAGATCATTTGAGTGACAAATTTTATCTGTATAAGTAACAATTTAGAAACTAGCTTTTACATTTATATAATGAATTTAAGAAAAATGCTTTGTTCCTCGACGTATAAGAACAACTTAGCTACAAGTTGGCCACAACCATTCACATGAATAAATAAAATGTACTGTGTTTCTCACATTGAAATTCAACCGTACTTGAACAAATACATTGTTTTTTGTTTTTTCTTTCTTTCTTTCTTAAGGCGCGGTGGGAGGTTTTGGAAGGCAAAAATTTGCCATTTTTCTTTTGCTATTTTCTCATGAACGAAAAGAGGTAATGAAATGTAACTTACCTTGAAAATGGATAATGTTATTCTACACCAAAAAAAGTTACTTAAGAATAACCTTCAGTGTTGCCATTCGTAGAAATTTCAGTGTTGCCAGAGTAAGGTTTTTCAAAGATATCTGGATTGAGGTAGCAAGTAGAAAAATGAAGCCAACGGCATTTCATGACAGATTATATTATCTGTCTAATGTGTTTTCTACTTTTCAAATATACTCTCGTTTCATTTGTAATAAAATATTTTTGACACAAAGATATTAAAACTAAATAAAAGTATTTGAAATTTAAAATGATTTGAATGTTTTCAATTAATCAAATGTTAAAATTTTTACTCGAAATAGTTTATTCTTCTACATTAGTGTTATTTATGTAGCCTACATTAAAGAGCCCCATTTGAAGTGCAGTTACTGCTTTGGACCAGTGTGCGAATTAATGGGAAGTTTACAGGGGGATAAAATGGGGAGGGTGGAAACGGCCACATTACCATGAAAATAAACAGATTCGAAATAATGTTTCTCCTATTGACCTTCCAGTGTCTCCGGTAGATGAGTGGTTACGCTCGTCTCGTCGCCTTGTAAGCAAGGGGTCCCGGGTTCGATTCCCGGTGGGTAAACAAGTGATTCGGATCCCACTGTAGATCCCGTCCTTAGGACGTTATCATCATTCCATGGAAGGCAATGGCAAACCACCATGGGTTCACCTTGCCCAGGGACCTTCGGGTCAAAGACCTGCCCGTCAGTGATACGGCACAGAAAGAGATCAAAACATAGCATGAAGATCAAGAAAAATATTACCTTGTAAGTTTATTTTTAAATTTAGGTTTCCCTTTCCTTCCCGCGGGATCCCAATCTGTATCCATAAGATTGTCCTCAATGAGGTCAAAGATGAACTTCATTGATCGATTTATGTGGAGACTTCCTGAGCTAATTGATCAGCGAAAACATGTGTCAGACGCAATTCTTGTCGCGAGTGGCGAGGCTCGAGCAAGTTTTGAAACTTTATTGGGACTAAAAGTAGATTTATCCCGTGGAGTTATACAACCCTTCACAGGTGTCTGTTGTCTCTCAACCTGCGTCGGCATATCGCGGGCTTCGGAGGGTCTACAAGTACATGAGACTTTGTTTGTGTTGACACATTAACTGTCTGGGTGCCAATTGAGACAGTTTTAACTGGTGTTCTTGCTACTACTTGTGAAAATGCACCAGGTGGAAGGGTGCGCTGAGATTCTTTTAATCGACATTTTGCATCACCAGCAGATATTTTCTCTAATACCATCAGCTCTCTAATTCGTTTTTCTTCCTTAAAAATAGGACAATCACGCGATTTCCCAGGTTAATTTGAAAATTACACACTTTGGGGCTTCAGTGAGGTTACTAGGATCCGCACTATGGCTACTGGTTCGGCAAATTGCACGCACATACCTCAGAGGTTACGTTACATGACGTGCTGGTGTGTCCATAGTGTTGACACTTGAAACAGCAGAGCGGGCTTGGTATATAAGGACGGACAGACAAGCGATAGAAAGCTGTCTTCACATCCATAGGAAGCTGTGGCAAGGTAAATGTCAAAATTAGAGACCCGTGGCTTAGAGTTGGCCAGTCTTTGTACTGTTGATGCGCCTAACATTGACTACGCATTGACTGGCGAGTTCTCTTTTAATCTCCTTTTCAGAAACGTCTTTAATATTCAAACAAGATATTACGCGCTGTGAAAAATTCAGTTGGCGGTGTGGCTCACCTTTAACTTCAAGAGGTCCGATTGATGTCCTTCAGAAGATTATTTGTGTTTTTATTGGTAGATGTCTCCACTAATAATGTTCCATTGCGAAGATCTTTAACAGAGTTTAGCTAGCTTGCACTTTAATGAAGTTAGTTTTGTATAACAAAAGGATAACCCCTTCAAACCACCTGGACTTTCTGTTTCGTTCTTTACTTTCATTACAATATATCGTCTGCTATTCGGTACGATACGTCTGTTCCTTTACTGCTTTATTCTCTACGTTGTCACTGGTTGATGCACTAACTGTATGCTCCTTCTTATTTTTATCATCAGTGACATTCTCTTCATTCTGTCTCTCATTCTTATTCTTCAGGTTATCTGACCGCGAAGGCGACGTATTGTTAGGGTGTTGTAGAGCCATGGTGAAAGAAAGCCGTAAATATCCACGCTTGTCCGTCTTCGGTTTGAGGAGCCAAATAGGTTGCTGGGTCCCTTATCACCCTTGTTAGCAAACTGGAAATTGAGGCGAAGTCATAAATGACTTGGTATCAAAATCACTTGCACTACCGACTGTTGGATACTTGAGACACCCACTCCCCCAAATGTTGTAGAGACCAAAGGTCCGGGTAGCTCCCCAATGGCGCACTTCCCAGCCTCAACGAGGTAGATCATCCAAAAATCTATCGCTAAGAATTGGGCCCTATCGAATCGCTCCTACCCCTTTTCAATAACCCCAGGGACTATCGTTAATGCAAATACATCTTTTCTCATTGCGGGGAGGCATAATTCGCAGTAGAAGAGATGAAATAATTAATCGGGCAGAAATGACAACTAAGTAATGAAATGAGATGAATTAGTCGCTGTTGGTCCTCCTTTCGAGCACCGAGGATGTTTAGCTGCCGCGGCTGATTGCAGCCAGCAAAAGCCGACTGGTCGATGGGGTCACCAATTTCCTACGCCGTTGTTGGCTGGTTGCAACCAGCACAAGCTGGCGCCAATTCCCTACGTCATTACAAGCAGCGATGGTCTGTTGCTAGGGATATGTGATGTAGATGCACCACTTTGCGGTCCGTAGACCTGCGATGAGGTCGCCAATCCTTACTCAACATTAAATTCTGAAAATAATATAAATAAAGGTACAGGTCCACTGTGAAATAAAAATTGTTAAAAACAAAACATCTTCCCCCAAATATATTTAAAAAATTGAATGTCGGGATTTGTGTAACAATGAAGAAATAGCTAATAAATATGCATAGTATATCCCATCAGTATTTGTATCCTCTTCTCAACCATTCAGTAATTTTGATAGCAATTCTAGGAGTTACGAAGAAATTGGAATACTGTCTGTTGAATAAGTACATCTGAATGAAATAGAAAAAGGCTATCAAGAATCTAAAAACCAAAAGACAATTGGATCTGATGGCATACCCTCCTATGTAGTCAAAGGATGTATCGATATATTTAAATATTATCTATTGACTGCGTTCAACTAGAAAAAACATATATGTCCCTAACAAATGTAAATGTTTAGTCTGTCCTATACCTTGCTGTTACCGCCCATATAATTAATTTTATCTTTATCTTTGTCCTATACCTAAAACAAACGACAGACGAGAGATTACCAACCACAGATTTACTCTTGCCATTACTAAATAAGTATACCTTTTGGAACTTAAATTGTTTTCCTTCCAACTCTATGGTGTTTAAGCCCTCCTTGATCTGTTGAAACATCGGATTTAACACAGGATCGTGATCATAACACATGGTTCCTTTCCACAAGTCATCAAAAGAACCAGCTAATATGTACTTCAGGTATTAAGCCCGACGGATTTCGACTTAATTCGTCTGCAATCACATTCTTCTTACCAGATATATAATGTATATGAAAACTGTAAGGCTGCTGAAGTTTCAATGTCCACCGATGTAATCTGTTATTCCAAATGCTTGTGTTGGATAAATACCTCAGACATTGAGGATCGGTAAATATCTTGAATTATCGTCCAATCAAATATTCGTGGAACTTTCCTGTGGTGTATACCACAGCTAGACATTCTAATTAAGTAATGCTGAATTTCCTTTCATTAGGACGCAACGCTCTGCTACTCACATACTTGATGACTAGTTCTTCTTCTCTACCGCCTTGTCCCAGATAGCCTGCGATACCGATAGTTGAAGAGTCGGTCACAATATAAAAGGGTTTGTTAAAATCTGGCTGGGCCACTGCTGGTGTTCATATTAACGGTACCTTCATGTGCTGAAATGTTTTCTCAGTTTCCTCATTCCAAACAAATTTCCTTCCTTTCACTAATAATTTTACTAAGGGTTCAACTATATAGCTATAATTAGAAATGAATTTCTTCCTCCAATTGAAAATTCCTAACAATTTCTGGATCGCTTTCCTATTACGGATCCTAGGGCAGTTCTTGATGGCATCCTTTTCTTCCAATATACGAATTTGGTTGCCACATACTATATGATCTAAACATTATATTTTCCTAGTTGCAAATGCGCATTTCTTTAATTTAACGGTCACATCAGTAGTCAAGGAGCACACTTAACCATAGAAATATTGCAAATTGCCTACCTTCTCAGGATACTCCTTCACATGGATGATTAACCTTTTGAATGTAAGCTATATACAGTACACACCTTTTGTTTTGCTATATGCTGGGGGGCATAATGGACAATTATTTAGTGTTTTAAACTAACCACATATTTTTTGCTATAAAAAATGACATAATTACATCCTATATGTAATGAATAGTCCCCTGAAAGCACTATATTTTACTGCAAGTCTTAATTAAATACTTGTAATTACTGTTTCTCCAACCCTATTGCCTGTGTTCAATCAATAACACAGCACTAATAGCGGATAAGCAGTTAAAATTCAGTTATTAAATTACTATACAGATGTTAGTTCATTAATGTAATATATGTCAGTGAACAGCTTTGTACACTAATGAGAGTAATATATTACCGTATATATTGTTAAATACCATACCATTATGTTAAATTACACAAGGAACATTTACTGTAAATCAAATCATATAACGTAATACGTCTATACGGGAAATTAAAGTTGTATTTGCTTATATTCTGTGAAAATACTGATTTTTCGTGACACGCGTGGGTATCGAACCGATGTATTCCTTACTACACAAAGCTATTCTCACCAGTCGGTCAAACATTTCCTTTAAACTGTTAAAACGCATATGCCACACAAGCAAAATACCTCTTTTTATCTTCATCTGTTGCACAGCCTATTTTGTTATTTTACACACACACACACACTCACACACACACACACACAGAGAGAGACAAGACAAGAAAGAACGAAGGTGTCTGTAGTAAGATAAAGGTATTCGTGAGTATTTTAATAATTCATGAGGGGACCCCCCCGTGGCGAGCTAACAAGCCTTTTGACAGAGTATATATATACATATATGTATGTATGTATGTATGTATGTATGTTTATATCTTGACACGCACATATATACATGGAAGAAGGATACTTTTTTAATTTTGTTTTACGAAACAGGTATATGAATTAACATAACGAAGAGAATGAAAGATAAATTGGTTTTGTTAGATCACACCCATCTTTGCATGTCAGTTCTTTTTGTCTTTTCAACACAGAGGAACCACGAATAGACAATGATACAACAAACACTTAGAAAGGACAAAATATATAGATTTTGTTTCAACAATTAGAGTTTATGTCAAGACTACCACAAATGAAGCTTAGAGTGTCAGTTTTTTTAAAAAAAACGAAAAATGTACAGAGGAGCTAACCAATAAAGTGAACTAAGCTATGAAAAGAGCAGGTAAGGACCCAGATAATGGAATGGTGGGGGCCCCCAGCAACATTTTAGTCAAAGGAAAATCACATATGGTAAAATGGCATGTGGTAATACGTAATGAAATGTACCGTGTCGAGTTAATCGCAAAGAGACAGATCCTTGACGTGTAGCTTATCCTTCGCCATAATATATTACGTACATATCCGATTGAAGAAAGGAGCAGTGGACATAGATAGGTAATCGAGTAAGTTCGGGTATAGGCAGAACAATAGTATGACGGGAAAGGTAGATCCTTCGCAGATGGTTTAACCCCATCCTTCGTGATATGTATACAACAGAAGTGAATATGGTTACAGAGAATGTGAACATCAGAATTAGGTTTAAAAGTTGCATATGGAGGCGTCATTTGTATTTTAGATTGTAGATCTGAGTCTCAAACCGATCCTTGGCGTGTAGCTTAGCCTTCGCCATAATATATTATGTATATACTCGATTGAAGAAAGGAACACTGGACATAGATAGGTAATCAAGTAAGTTCGGGTATAGGCAGAACAATAGTATGACTGGAGAGGTAGATCCTTCGCAGATGGTTTAACCCTCTTCTTCGTGATATGTATACAACAGAAGTGAATATGGTTACAGAGAATGGGAACATCAGAATTAGGTTTAAAAGTTGCCTATGGAGGCGTCATTTGTAATTTAGATTGTAGATCTGAGTCTCAAACCGATCCTTGGCATGTAGCTTAGCCTTCGCCATAATATATTACGTATATATCCGATTGAA
>JAGDQP010007861.1:33075-65444 GCA_022664845.1 Lepisma saccharinum | reverse complement strand
GAAAAAGTCTTTGTTAAATTAAAACAAGACATTCTAAACGCACCAGATCTGCATCACTTTGATGATAACTTAGAAATTAGAGTTTATGCAGACAGCAGTAAGATACAAGCTGGCGGAATATTGACAACTTACGACCCTAAGACCAAAATAGAAAAAGTCGTATCATACTGTTCAAGACGCTTGTCAAAAACGGAGAGCGAAATAGCAGCACCTGGAGCCAGGAATTATCAGCGATTTTATATTGTTTACGGAAATATCAGTACTTCATTATGGCCAAACCCTTCACATTATTCACCGATAGCAAGGCCCTGGTAAATCTACAGCATCAGCCAGACCGATGTGGAAAGTTCCATCGCATCAAACTATACATTAGCGATTTTCAATTTGAAGTACGCCACAGAAAAGGCAAAGAACAACCAGCAGACATAATAAGCCGTCTGGAACAACCATCCGACATTGAAAAGGATATCGATGACAAACAATTGAAAGAAGAAGAAGAAGAAAACACAAAAAACATAGCAAACAGGTCAAAAACTACTGACATAGTTGACACCTCAGAACAAGACTTAGTATTTCGTTCTAATACTTTAGAAGATAATTTTTGCATCCAGCATAATATCTCGACCGATACCTTAATTACTGAACAAGAGAAAGATCCTTTCTTTTCTGGTATAATAAAGGCGCTAAATGGCATACAACCGATACCAAACACAGCAATCAGAGCAGCACAGTTATACACTATTAAGGACAAAGTTCTTTATAGAGTACAAAAAAGACCACGACACGGCAAAGTGTATCTCTTATGTATACCACAGACACTAACGCGAAAGCTATTTGAAGAAGTACACGCTAGCCCCATTAGTGGCCATTTCGGAGTAACCAAAGTCTATAAGCATTGTGTACAAAAATATTATTTTCAAAGGATGAAACAACTAATTAGTTTATATACCAGCCTTTGTCCCAGCTGTCAGGAATTAAAAAAGCATAACAGTAAAAAACATGGTGAATTACTTCACCACCCACTACAGAAAATTAGCGAGGGAATGGCATACGACAGCTTCGGTCCTATACCATACAAAGGAAGAAATTTATACATCAACGTGGGAATTGAATGCGCCACACGCCACATGACAGCAAGGATAACAGAACATCTTAACGCGCAGTCCATTTCTACATTTCTCGAAGACGATTTATTCATGTTTCTGGGCTTACCAAGAATTTTACACCTTGATTTACATCCAGTCAACACAAGTAAAACTATAAAAGAACTCGCCCACAAATACAACATTGAACTCAAGTATAGCCCTGCGTTTAATCATAATTCAATTGGCATAGCGGAAAGAAGTATACAGACCCTTCAGAAAATACTTAAACAGATGGTCCAGAAAGATATGGATAATTGGCCACAAATGTTACAGAAGGCAGTCTTCAGCTATAACTCCTTCCCAAATACGACCTCAAACGAATCTCCCCTCTTCTTACTTTGTGGTTATAATCCAAGGACGGCCGCAGATTGTGCATTCAACATTAGTCCTCTAACCCAAATATCCAGGGAGGAACTACCAAAAGTAAGAGAGGAAATCGCTAATATTGCTTACGAACAATTTTTGAAGCAAAAAAGATTTTATGACAAAACCCACAAACAAATTGAATTTCCAGTTGGCTCTCGGGTCAAGGTATTTTTTCCTACCAGAAAGATCGGAATTCCGGAAATGTGGACTTCACACTATGTAACTAACTGCACCATACTGCAAAAACTAAACCAAAACTTATACCGAATTCAATTTCCGGACGGATTTCGCAAAAAGATTCAGGACATCTCAGTAGATAGAATTCAATTCTACCATGAGGACAATAAGCAATAAGTAGTGACCACCATTTGATTAAAAAAGGGAACAACGTAACCAATAATTCATATACTGAGAAGGAGAGAGAGAAAAAAAAACCTGAGCAAGTACTCAGGACGGGGACAATTAAGTTTTCAACAATCACGGCAGATGGCATTACTCACAAGGCAAGAGAAAGGGACACTGATTAAGACGCTAACTAGCGGCGATTTTCAATACTACAAGTACTTCGCAAGTAACATATGACAAATTTTCTACTTGAAAAAAAAAGAGAGAGAGAAAAATATAGATACATACCTAATCTACGTAGAAGGACACACTTCGTTGTCCACTCTCCCACTTCTTCAAGTAGTGCACGGTGACCCAGTCTTTGTTGGTCAAGACCAACAGATAATCCCGACAAAGAGTGGATAATTGAATGAACAACCGCTCCTCGTCCACCGTACTACCGCGCAAATATCGTAAGGCGCGCAATATCTGTTTTCGATTCGTCGAATCAAGAAAACGATCCTTCAAGAAATTATTTATGCGGGACAAGTAATCTTTGTTCAATTGCACCAACATACTGTACAATACTAAACTTGAAACAATTATGCTTGTAATACAAATCATTCTTTTTACCCCGCAGGGAGGCCAACGAATCCCAGGACATTCACCGAGATGAACACCTCAGCACTTATATTTCTACTAAGCAGTTTACTATACTTCCTTGATGGCAAAGCAGAAATAATCATCAAACAATACGGAATATCAATGGGAAAAATAGAAGCTATTATCAATTACGAAGATGCAGAATTTATTCCATTTCGCCTTCACATAGACTTCTCGGCAGCCCACCTCCAAAATGATAGCTGTACTGGATACGAGAAACTAATAGAAATTATGCACCAACGAGAGAGACAATTCGTGGACAAAATTTCTCAAACGATACCATTCGATTTTAAAATAGGATGTGTAAAGCGACATAAACGAATGCTATTATCAATTTTAAGTGGGTTAGCTAACTTTGCTCTAAGTGGATATAACATGTATGAAACACACAAACTTAAAAATGCAGTCAATCAATTACGACAGCAAAATAATTATTTAAACGATCAAATACAATCAATTAAACAAAGCCAATATCAACTAACCCACATAGTCGAAAATATTACAGTTGCAGTAGAAAAGGCAATATCACAAGTGCATAGCGAAATCCTTCAACTTCTCTGTACAACAAACACGAATGAACGTTTTCTAATCACTCTGCAGAACTTTCAACTTCTCGAAAATCATTTCGACAGTATTTTGCAAAGTTTATTACAAAACACAGTCAATGACGTATTAATTAAACCTTCACTGGCAGCAGAAATAATTAAGAAGCATCCAATTTTACGTAATTCTTTAATCGCAGAGGACCTTGGAATATTCTATCAAAGTTCCAAGAGTTTCTTACTAGCCTTTGACCCAACACTCGCTAATATTGATATTATTCTGGAAGTGCCTAATATCAAAAGGTCAGGCTACCATTTAGTCTATAAAATTTTTAACAACGGCTTCTTAACAAAAACAGCCCACCTCAAAATGGTATTACCAGATTTCGTAATAAAATCTGAAACGGCAGTATTTGAAATAGATATGTCGCTTTGTAAGAAACATAAACTATTTTCTATATGCAAAATAGAGGACCAGGCCAAGTCACAGAAAACAGATTGCCTATATGATTTAATTTTTCAAAATTCTACAAACAACTGCCAAATTAAACCACAACTTTCTTCCCAAGAAGAGTTTTTTACCTACACAGCAACAGGCATCCATTTGGCGACAAGAAAACAAGTTTATATTTTAAATGCACACAATAGAATACTTCTTGAACAGCCTGTAAACTCAAGTAATTACTATATTCCATACAGCCAATTTGAACGCATTATCACGGATAACTTAAATCTACCTACCAGACGAACAATTGAACTAGCAATGGAATATATAACTTTACCAGAAACTTTATCATTAAACTTTACCTTAAATTTCCAAAACCTGCAGCAATCGATAGGCAATTTGCACACATTATTAGACAACGAGAAAAATAAATTACCAAATAAGTTTTCAGACTTGCACCTGCATTCCTCCATTTCTTGGACTATAATCATAGTAGTTACTATAATTTTTATATTATTTGCCATATTATCAGTTACATTGTGTATTATATATTATCGTTTAAAGAAACACGAAAATCTCAAATAACTCATTGTCTCCTTTCAGAAAATGTCTATATATATCATTGGTAGCATAGCTGCAATCACTGCCATCGTAATGTCGATCATATTTATATACATAATATGTCAAGTTGTCAAAGGCGTGTATCAGCCAGACAGTGATAAAATAGGGACTCCCATATCATCGCTTGACATAGAATGTCACAACATAAGTGAAACCAATAACCACAAGGTGAACATTGCACCAACAGAAATAATAACAGTATGCAAGTACACGACACTCACCAGTGATCCAATCACAAAAACATTAAGTGAACTTGTGTACAAATATTAACATCTCACAGCAACCACTAATACGGCCCTACGACTCGAGGATAATGATGCATCAAGCTGAATCTGCCTGTTCTGAGGTACACCGATATTAGTTTATAAGTTCCAGTGAAGCTAACATCCACCTATACAAGTGCATAGTGTAGTGATAAAGTGATCTCGAATTAAAAGAGATATAATAGTGAGCGAAAAAAGAAATAGTTCACAAACCTTGTTTACTATTTCTCCCCAAAAGGGGGGGGAACGTAATGACCAGCGTGTGTAGCTAAACACGTGGACATTGCATAAACAATAACACACAAGTTTATAGGACAAACATGTGGTTATGCAAGTAAGCAGATAATACATACACATTGGAGCAGACGACGATCAACTCCTCAAACTAACACCAGATGGAGCGAATAACGGAAGACAGAGGGAGCTGGAGTCAAGTAGGAGAAGCAAGAGGAACCACCCCTACATTCACCTTTAAAAAGGACCTGCACAGAGCAAGAGCCATCACTCATTTCCCCTGGGTGGTCAGCTCCTCTCCTTCAACCGTTCGCAGTTTGCTAAGAAACTGGAACATCCTAGTACGTAGTTCGCTAAGGAACTGGTACTATCCCGCACAGGCAGTTCGCCAAGGAACTGGTGTGCATTCTCACACATAAGTCCTAATTCGATCCGTACGTAGTTCGCCAAGGAACTGGTACAAATACCCGACACGCAATTCGCTAAGGAATTGGTGTCATCCGCACACGTAGTTCGCTAAGGAACTGGTGTGTACTCTCACCTTAAATATTCTCCGTACGTAGTTCGCTAAGGAACTAGTACAACTTCCCGACACGCAGCTCGCTAAGGAACTGGTGTTATCCTACTTTCCAGGATCTCTAACTGATCACTATTAGATAAGGCATCTTTAATCATTTGTAATCAGATAACTGTAAACTGTGTTCTTCGGGACGGTAATTTTGTTAACTTTGTTCTTGTATGTAAATAAAGGGTTGAGGGCTATAAACCAATCCCGTACATCTTTGCTTCTACCTAATCAAAACTGTAAGGAACATTACGATATGCAATGGTCTACTGTGTCAAAAGCTTTGGTAAAATCAGTGTATATATAACATCAACCTGATCGCTCTTATCTAATGTTTTAGCTATAAAATCCGTGATTATTACTATCACCTTCTGTCCAGTATCCATTAATAGCTATTTGCTTTCGATATATGTAACATTGTATAAAAGAAAAGGCGTTTTCCGTACTCTGTATTCGATTTACTTGCTCTCTACGTTCCATCTTTCTCAAGTTCCCCTGTCGTTATTTGTTGACGGCAGCGCCTATAATTTTGACTGTGAAGGTTTACCTAGGCACTGTACCTATAACCATCGAATTTCCATCAAAATCGGGCTCTGTCACTTGGCGAGTGTTCCATTTTGTTAGTTGCAAATATTGAAACTTCATGGGTGATTTCTTAAACCAAAGAAACAAATAAACTCTTGCGCTTAAATTGACGGAAACACAAATTTCTCGAATAATAATGCAAGATATAAATTAATTTAGAACGTATAACCACGTTTATCATCGTAAGTTCGTAACACTTCATTCTGTGTTTCACATATATTGTTCGTAGCCACCGTTTGATATCAAATATTCACTAAACAAACGTTGGGGCATTCAAAAATATACAATTTTACCAGGTTAGCAATTGTTATTACAATGACCACAAAGTGTCACTTGTGATGCTTGTTATCTTTATACAAATTAACTTCTAAGGAAACATTTTAATTTTACTGCATTACTTCTGATTTAATAAGAAATGTTCATGCTAATTAACATTTTATAGCAAGTTTGTTATAAATGAACGTTGAACTTCTAGATCTTAAAAACGGTTCAGCTTTCGGGCAATGTTTAATAAGATATTTTAACCATATTTCAGTTGTAGAACATATAATTTTTATACATTGCACCAATTGCCACATTTTTTTTCTAGAAATTGAGTCATTTTCAGAAAAATTATTATAACTCTAAAAATACATTGAATGAAATATGACAAAAGTGTGTCACATAGTGTGCGTAAAAACAAAGGAATAGTCTGTGTCACAGAGTTACAGAATCTCAAACAAAGTAGATAGATAGATAGATAGATAGAGAGAGACAGATTTCAGACTTAATTTCACCTACTTTTATGTTATGCAATAATTTTGACTATGGTAACATTAAAGTTGGGAGCTCCTTTTCATAGTTAGCTTTCTCGTTTTGAATGTACAGTCAGCACATCGTAAAATGTTAGCAAAGATATCGAAAGATTATAGAATGACTGAAAATAAACTGAAGTTAGTATAAGACGTTATGCAAGTAACAGAAACGCAATCAGTTATTTTGGAAAATGGTATTCTAACATATCATCTAACAAGCGATATTATCCAGAAATGCGCTTGAAAACAACATTTCAGGACCACTCGAAAGATAACGTATCAATAAGCAGAAAATTAGCTGCTAAACTGAAAAGCTAACCGAGAAATTTAGTTTGTTCTTAAAAGATCGAAAGTTTGATTTTTCTCCGCATGCACAACGCCAAGGCTGAATTTAATAAAAAAAAATAAATAACAAAAAATAAAATAAAAAACTTGACAAGGATATTTCTAACACTACAAACAAGAAATAATTAGCTTCAATTTTCGAGACAAATTAATTTGTGGAATTTTCGAAATATAGGTGTCAAAACTTAAAACCCAAAATCTACTTTTCAAAATGGTAAATAAATTTAATATTTTTTAATATACAACAATCGATGCATGAAAGTAAAATTCAGTTCTAAGGATTGAATTGTATTAAATGTCATCAGGTTATCAGTGTTGCCAACCTGGTATCCGATAGTGATGTTAAACATCATGAGTGAAGAACGCATTGTTGCTAATTATGAATATAATACCGGATTAAACGTTAAAGAGTTTAACTTTGTCCGAGACTGGCAATCCTGAAAACTCGACAACATCTCATTTTAACTTCCAATATCCGTCCTATTGCTGCAAATCAATCCCCGAAAGCTAGACTTTATTTTTATGCTTTGATTTATCATTGAGAAATATTGATTTTCTTTAGCATTGTATGAAGTGAACTTTGGGGTTCAGGTTGAAACCCTGAAACGTCGAAAAAAAAAAGGGATTTCAGGAATTCACCTGCGAAGCTCTTTGGCTGAATTCTATCTTGGTATTGGGAACGTGGAGAAAGCTCAAAATTTTGATTTTCAGATGAATTTAGTGCGTTGTACAAAGCTATTATCTATAGTTTATCTTCTTCTCTACCTACAGCCGCTTTCATTTTCTTCAACATTTCTTCCGTAATCTATTATTGTTGGTATTGTTTTCTCTTTACGATATCCTGTTAGGTCTTCTGCTGCATCGACGTCTGAAGCCAAGGGATATTTAAGTGACATTAACGAATAAAAACAAGTTCCAGGTAATCGTTTATATATAACCCGAAATATTTGTGACACAAAACTATCATATTTTAAAGAGACCTTGGATCTTAACGTGTCCATATACAAAATATGACAACTTTGTATCACACATATTTCGGGTTATATATAAAATATTACCTTGAACTTTTTTTTATCCGTCAATGAACACTTAAACATCCTTTGGCTTCTGGAGTTGACAATTTGCACTTATGATTTCAATATATGACATCTAGAATCTTGCTACAGAAACGAAGGTATTTTTAGCTTATATAACAAATGGAAAATAATAGTCATTGTTACTACAAATGTGCACATCTACATACTGTTCCAGCAAAAGCGCTTGGACTTATTCTATTATTGCCAGAAACACGTTTGATTAAGCAGAAACGCTAAATTTTCGAATACTAATTTCCACGGTACAACGTCGATATTTGTAGAAATTTATGTAACTAGATATTGAACATTAAGCAAACAAAATTCTCTCTCTCTCTCTCTCTCTCTGTGTGTGTGTGTGTCTGTGTGTGCATTCCTGCACCTGTCGATTTTTTTTTTTTTACTATCAATGCTTCAATTATGAATTTTTATTTTCGTACCAGCGTCTAATATTACTGTCTGCCTGCAAATGAAAGGATGTACTATATGTTTTCTTTCGACGCATTGTGTAGTTGGACAGGGAAAGAGACATACATACGTAGCTACTTCAACCAGTCAACAAAATAGTAATCATCGAAGCGAGAAATTTAGACCCTTACATTCCGGAAGCAATCATCCGAGACTCTCTCTCAATTCACCAACTCTCCTCGTCTCTCTCTCTCGTCTTTATATTTGACTGTCAAAGGAGAATCACGAAACACGAAGCTAGGCAGACATGATGAGAAATCCATCACCATCAGAAAACAGGAAGAGCCAAGTTCGTTTGGTTGCATGCCTAAAAATGACCGAACCCCTGCCGGATGACTATCTTTTGTTAGGAAGACGTCAACCTGAAGTTCCTTCTGTGATTGCTCTCTCTCTCTCTTTTTCTCTCTGCGGGAAGAAGCCAATCACACAACTATTGTTGCAGAACCATGCGAAAAACAAGTGTCAAACGATTTTTCGCTTTCTCTCTCTCCCTCAAACAAAATTTACATCATTATTTTCCAGCGGAGCGGAACTTTCTTCTTATACTGAAGAGTGAAAACAGGATTGAAAATTGTACAATATTTACCATATTAATGCGATAATTTTGTCGTCCGTACAGTGTACGATCCGCATGCAGAAGTACAGTAATTCCTTCGATATCTTATTATTTGTGTTAATGAGTTTCATTCTGTTGAAATGTTAGATGTAACAGATCAATGAACCGGTAAATATAGGGATATATTTTTGACAAAATGTTCCATCTTATTTCATTAGTTATTCCTAATAGTTGAGCGGATTAGTTCTAAATATTTGAAGAATTGTGCACATAATGACTAAAGCATGAACTTTTCAGAATATGATTGAGATACCACAAGGTTTATTTCTAGATGTTGAAACAATTTGTACTTGACCTCTGTTGACCTTGAAAGGTCACTGACCTTAACGCCTATTAGAATTGAATATCTATAGCCGAAAGCAGTGACACATTGACTGATGAAAATTCTAACCTACTTCCAGATGAGCTAGAAACTTTCAATGGTATGAAGGTTACTGATCAAGAGTAGATTACGAGAGAAATCGGAAATATTGAAAAAGTCGCCTTCTTGGATCCAATATGGCCGCCTGAAATGTATATGTCGAAGGTAAGCCTAGCCCGAACCGCTGGAGCTAGAGAAACGAAATTTGACATAAACGTGCGTTGTCAATAGTATGTTACTAGAAAATTCCAAAAATTCCAAAAAGTTTATCTTGAATCCAAAATGACAGCCATCGTGAAAGCTTCACTTTCTCGTATAGCTTCTTTAATTTTTTGTAATATTTTGACCAAATCAACTAATTGGCATAAAATTTAACCGCCATGAGTAAACAACGATAAAGGAGCGCAGTCTCCAACTTGGAGACGATAAGGGGCGCGCAGCTCCCTTAATCTGTGTCGCGATAAAGGGGACCCAGTCCCCTACGGGAGTCTGGGGTGGATCTCCTAGCGAAGCCAAACCAGTTTCAAATATTAAATTATCTTGAAACATATTTGTGAAGAACAAAGACAAGTGACATTCAATTGTATTAAATAATAACAAAGAAACATTAATATAGTAAAGTAGCGTATTTATTGTATTCCTGAACTACAACGTAGTCCATAAATGTATAATGTGAAATGTATACGTATTATTTTCAACTTCAGAGCATCTTGTGTTGGTGGAATATTTTGAAGCGTTCTGGACTTCTTTGAGAGTAGCTGCTATCTTGCTTCAGTAACTTCATTATAGTCACTTGTCCTGTCATACATGAGAACCAAAAAGTGTTCTAACTTTTCCAAAGAGCAATCACTGATACTTCTAAGCATGTGAAGCAACTCCTCAAAGGCATCAATTACTTCAGGAAAAGCTTTTCAAGTGTCCAATCATAATTATTTTCTTTCCTCTTCCACAGAATGCAGATGTGGTGTCAGTCGGTGAAAGCATGAAACACTGGAAGGGTATTGCAAATTCTTGGATACAAATTGCCACCAAATCATGAATAAGAACGTGTCTGAAAGTAGATCCAACTCCGAAAGCTATCCACGTTTCCTCAGGTTTAATCTTTAGAAATAAGGCTAAAGCGAAGACAACTACATCGGTATCTACTCTACGTATAGACACTTTCTTGCTACCCTTCTGTACAGCATGTGACACATGAAGAAACAGACGTGTATCGGCTTTCTCTTGAGAGCAAGGAGATAATTTACTTGCATCAAACCACGCTGGAGCACAGATCACTGTATTTCCGTGTGTTGCACAGACTGTCTTACCGTTAACTCGTTCAGGAAGATATTGGAAGAGTTCTGTTTTATGTTCGTCTACGGAAATCTTTCCAGTTCCTCGGTACCAAAGTATTTGCCCCTACTTTTCTTATCACACCTCTACCTCCGTTATGTCTGACTGTAGTTATTAAGCGGTTTAATCTGTACACATCAAATACTATATCTACACGCTTTGCGTTTGTTAATTGAGTGTTTACATAAGGGAAGAGCATATTATCTGAATATTCCTTGAATACTTTTGCAGTGGAAGGCTCCAGCATTTGGACACCCGCTACTCCGTCCATGAACACAGACAGCATGTACAAGAAGAGAGTCTACTGAAACAGTATATCCTGGCACAATACAGCTTAAAAATCTGACTTCATGCCAATTCTAAAATTGAAACCTTGTGAAAGGGAGAGTGGTACCAGGGCGGCACAGTCTGAACTTCGGATATCATCGGAAGCGTTCGACAGAACCTGACGATGACGTCACTCGCAGGATAAGCACTAAGGCAGCACGATATACAGCGTAATGAAACCTGTACTTCACATAATTTCTTTTTGTAATTAAATAACAATTTAGGCATATATTTTTTCTCAATGCCTATAATTTCAAGCTCTAAATATATAGGGGTCTATGTATATAATTTTTATCATAATATCGGATTACAAATATGTGCTGATTAGACAATAGAGTCTACGGCGTTATTCTCGTACCAAGTCTATAGCTCGGAAATATTTAACTTAGAGCTTTGGAAAAGAGAGAGAGAGAGAGTATCACTGCATATGCGCAATTGAATTATGCTACTGGGAACCAGTGACGTTCAAGAAATATCTCTACGGAGTATCAACTACAGAATTTGTAATGGAAAGTAGAGTGAGTAGCCTTTCATTTAATTGGATAGGAATCCATACAAAAAACAACTATTTTGAGGAAATATTCTATTTTATATTTCCTGCGGTTTGACAGCTCATTTTGATGGCACCAATATAATGTCAGCAGTTTTGTTCGTCACCAATAACTCAAGAACAATTTCAACGCTTACTAACTAATTCCCTTCACACTTTCCAGGCTTACACGAACAGAAATTAGTTTTAACTAAGTCAAGATTTTGCTAGGTTGATGACCAAAAGGGTTGCCCATAACCTACTGGTTGTTTACCACAACTCTTTCGAGATATGAAAGTACCTAATTCTGTAGGTAAATGGTAACCCATTGAAAAGGTTTAACAGAAACCAGGGTAAAAACAACCAAATTCGTGGGTAGTCAGTTACCTACACGATTGGTACAAGAAGGAATAAACCAACAACACGGTTAATTTAAACAACATGATTAACCCACTGCTCGGTTATGCTAACCGTTTAATGTGCAGGTAAATTTAACCTTCTGAGAATTAGTTATTTTTTAACCTTGATGAGGGTTAGCTGAACCGAGTCTCATCTATACGAGATGGCGGTCTGAAGAGCTTCCACGTGGAAGTTTTGTACCAACGCCAAAACGTTAAGGTAAAGCTTAGGAGGTAATCTAGCAACCCTAAATCTAGGAATGTAGTGCTATATAATTGTTATTAATATTCTATTGATGAGAAAGTGTAATATGCGACATTGAGATTCATATAATGAATATCACAGTAGCGCAACTTGTGAAATACACGCATTATCGATTGCAAACTTCAAGTGTTCGGTGGTGTAGTCGTTAGCGCTTCGGACTACAACGCATGAAGTCCCCGGTTTGATCCCAGCCCACCGCGCATTTTTTCTTTTTTTCAAAGATAACTATCATAAGCTACATATAGTGTAAATCATAACAATAACTTGCTTCCAGACGATTTTACCACAATTTTTTTTTTTACAAATTTTCGTTGGGATGGGTTAAAATAACTAAATACAGTTGTTTATCATAACCCTTCAAAATAACCTACGTGGAGGGTTAAATCAACCCACTGGATCTAACCTTTTTAGCTGGGTTGCGGTAACCTTGTACTTATTAGGCTCTATATTTACCAACTCACTCTGTTTCATTAACCCATTTTTGGGTTGCTAGTAACCTTTTATTTCTTTCCGTGTAGGACTGACAAAATAGTTAAATTTCTGGATTTTGCAGTGTTTAAAATCAATGGACATATTCACCTTGTCAGTAAAGGTTAAAGGGTTGTTCATTGTAATCATTTTTAATTTTCGTAAGGAGTACAATGAACATTCCTTTAACCTTTATATCCTAATAAAATGAACAGTTTGAAGCCCCTAGTATTTACATTAAAACTCTTAAATAAAAAACACAGCTTTCTGAGAGTTGTAGAGTGCAGTCTGAAGAAGGAAGTGGTATACTTCTGAAACTGTTACGTTTTAATTTATTTTTGTTATTAATTCAATAATATCAGCCTTGTCAGAAAGCTGTATTTCTCTTTATTCAATGTTGTTGTAATATTTAAAACTCTTAATGTGGAGAAATTTAAAAAAGACACACACAGATGAGAAAAAATATTATGTGGGATCATTATGAACACAATTTTTGTTATATCTATTGAATGGCTTTGAATGTCAATAATAATAATAATATCATTAAAATGTTTCACCATGCTCATTTTGTTGAAATATTCCATATCACGTATCTCAAGTGTTTAAGTTGTGACAGTTCATCATGAATTCTAGTAATGTGACCATTTTCTTGCTTTATTGGCATTTCCAAGATTTTCTTTTATTTTCAAATTTAAATACCTAATTCGAATGAAAGTTCATGTTTTGGCCTAACGTACAACTTTTTAATTTACTAAAGGAAGCTTTGCACATAGTAAAGTAATAATATTTCTCATTACTCCGCATTTTGTACTAAAATTTTCTTCAGGATGGTACGAACGAAATGCACTTTCCATATCTTTTACAGTTTGAAGGAAATCCTGGCTTAGTGCCTTGGTTTTTAAAGTCCAGTTCGCGACATTATATCTATCCAACTTTTACAGGACAGGAGGAAGTTTATCAGAACGAGACGTAAGTTTGAATCAATATGACTGCATTTGTGTGCTAAATAAACCGCTAGATATCAAAATATTTGAATTTTATTTTAGGGTCTTTAGGCAACTTTGGCTCAGGCCGTATGGATGATGATGAGAGAATTGGTGGAATGAAGAAAGTGTGAGGAAACGGGAGAAAACTCACACACACGGTGTTTCTCTTGCACAAAGCCCCACTGCATGAGGTGGGATCGAACGGATGACCCCAAGTACCAGAGATGAGCGCTCTACCACTGAGCCACCGCATAACGAAGTCCTTGTTCTGAGCAATCATCATGGAAAGTGGCAAGTAAGAAAATTTTTTGGAAACCTAAAATAAGTTAAGCCATCTGTCTTTCTTGCTTTTTTTTTTGACACGAAGCGACTGCTCTTTTGCAAGGCGTCCTTGTAAAATATTGTTTTACGTGCGTTTTACAATTGAGTACCTAATAAGTACGTAGGTCTATGTACACTTTAATAGGTCACTGAAACCACACTAAAAACAAAAAGCACACACACACACATTTAAAGAATAGCAAAACCAGTAATTACACTCCAAACTCACTCGTTGTTAAGCTTTCAATCCTCTCATTGCACTGACATCGTTTACGTCTTTCCTGCGAGTGACGTCAGTGGTTGGTTCCGCCCAGGACCCTTATTTTTCAGCTTCGCTACTTTCTCAGTATATTATACAAGTACTTTGGGTGGTACGGCCTGGTTTTCATGGCTGAAGAACTAATCCAAATCTTCCTTACGTGTCTGGCAAGTCGAGAGAAGAGGCTGCAATCATTTTCCAGTGCTTCCAAATTTAACTTCTGTTTAGATTTTTATTTTCAGTGGAGGTCTGCTGAAGAGTGGAAAATTGTTCTTAGGAATTGTGTAAGTGAATGGTTTTGTTCGGTTAATCAACCTTTCTTCCACGTAGGTCTCCTATTGTTTCGTACCCACGGAGACAACTTTTCTGTCAGTATTTGCAACTGATTCATTCATAACTAATTTTGTATCGAGCACCAAAAGGTTTTTGCTTAGCTCCAAGAATGAGTTCCCCATATTCTTCATTACTTCGGTTAGGGAGTGGACATCTTTCAGGAAAGCATTTTGGACACTACGTACGCTCGCGATTGGTCATGTTGTTGTTCACTGTCCAAAATGACTGTTGTTTTGGGGAACAGTGGTTCTCGAATTCTTCAGTCATTCTAGCAATTTCAGGGCCAGCTACCATCCAACGATGTAATGCCCTAGGACTTTCCGTCAGACCAACTGCTCCTCCTGAACCTTATAATGTTGCGTTGTTTTGTTCATGGCATTGATCGAGAGCCATGGCTGAGAATATTTTGCTTGTTTTATGCACAACAAAATTACCAGCTGTAGATTTTGCATGAATACTTGGGTATTTACGATGAAGAATCATCATATCTCGCACATGTGCCGAGAGCTACCTGGAGTAATGAGTGTGATCCAAGGTAAACATCCACGAAAGAAATTGTGTAAGTATCTCTACATACAACTGAAAGTTGCCTTCTCGCAACGACCTCACATAGAGAAGCATGAGGACTTCCAATGATAGTGTTTTGAACCACAAATCGATATGTATATTTTCCTCAATTCTTTGTTGCAACCATTCATCAAAGTATACAATGTTTACCTGTTGTGCATCATGTTCATTGTAAGCTTCACGAAGAGGCAACATTGATACAAGGCAGCAACTGTGACCTGATGAACTCTTGTAATATGACTAGCTTGAATTAAAGAGTCAGCTCTCCCAGGAAATTACATTATCGGCTTTCAATAGAGCTGTAGTCCATCCGTTATCTTTTAGCCATTCTCCGAGTACCTTTAAAATGGCTGTCTCAGTGTGAAGACCGCCGAACATAATTTCGTAATGATTTTCTCCGTAACTATCTGGCCACGTACGATGAATTTTCTTTCCAACGGCGTATATGGGTTGGTCAACTGACAAGACTGGAATTTGGCCTGCGTTTAGGTGACGAATAGCTGATATCACAACATCCATACAGTGGCGTATCATTGCCACTGAATTTGAACTTTCAACAAGTAGACGCAATAGAGCATTCAGTTCTAAGAGAGGGATGATTTTCTCTTGTTTGCTAACATGATAAGCAGACCATGAAATCCATTCATCTTTGCCACCCACGTACTGTACTGTAGTTCAGGAATGCAATAAATTCGCTAGTTTGCTATATTAATGGGTCTCTTTGTTATTGTTTAATACGATTGAATGCCACTTGTGTTTGTTTTTCACAAATATGTTTCAAGATACACTTAACATTTGAAACTGGTTTGGCTTTGTTAGTGGATCGGCCTCAGATCCCTGTGGGGAACTGGGCCCCATTTATTGTTCCCCAAATTAGGGAATGCGCCACCCTTTATCGTTTCCAAGTTGGAGACTGCGTCCCCTTATCCTTGTTTACTCATGACAGTTAAATTTTATGTCAATTAGTTGGTTTGGCCAAATATTACAAAAATAGAGAAGAAATATAAAAAGTTAATTTTTCACGATAGCGGCCATTTTGGATTCAAGATTGAGACTTTTTGAACTTTTTGGAATTTTCTAGTAACGTACTACTGACAATCACCCTTATGCCAAATTTCGTTTTTCTAGCTTCAGCGGTTCGGGCTGGGCATACTTTCGGCATATAAATTTCAGGCAGCCATATTGGATCCAAGATGGCGACTTTTTCAATATTTCCAATTTCTCTCGTAATCTACTCTTGATCAGTAACCTTCATACCAAATTGAAAATCTCTAGCTCATCTGGAAATAGGTTAGAATTTTAATCAGTTAGTGTGTCACTGCTTTCGACAATGTAGATATTCAATTCTGATATGCGCTAAATTCGGTAATTTTAAAGTCATGACACGATAATTTGGATTTGAAAAAATATCCAACCCTGACTGAAAGAGAGGTTGGTTACTTAGTTCGTTGATGGAGTATAAATGAGATCTCGGTTGATTCTCGATAGAATCGATTCAAAATAATTTGCAAGCGGAGCTATTTTGAATGGAAAAGAAACATAAAAAGAAGACGTGAAACACCAACAAGAACAACAACAACGTAGTTAGTTTGGCTTTATTTGCTTCAGAACAAAGATTCATTTGTCTATTTTTGTGACGTGTGGTTGTGTTAAAGAGAAAAAAAAGTAATGAGATGGTTACGGCGAAAGAAGCATTAAAAGAGGTAATGGGGCAAGAACTAAGACGAAAAAAAGAAGAATCAGACAATAAAAAAAAAAGATCTTCCTGACAACAATAAAAATTTAATCTACATTCTATTGTGAATTGTTGTGCCTTGGAGAATGACTGTCAAAACATGCATAATATAAATTGCACATACGCAATAATGACCTCCCTCTTGGCTTCATCCTGTCCACTGGATTTTTTTTTCTGAGAATTGAAACTTGAAAATTTCAGCGTTTTTTTAAATGTATAATTTGTAACTCAGAGCAAATGGTTTTGTTTATTTGTCTCATCGCTTCTTTCGTGAATACTCCATTCAATAATACGTTAATGAACAATATTTTAGGTAAATTCCAGCAAAAATATTAATATTGCTCGGACACGAAAAATTAATGAGAATAATATAATACCAAGAAAGAAACAAAATTTCCTTTCAATACGCAATATTAGAGAACTCTATTACTCTGATGAACAACTAGAGAAAGCAGAGACAGAACAACATGATGTAGAAGTTTCGCACGTAATGACAGAACTGGATAAAACACTTAAAGGGATGAAGAAGAGAAAAATCTGCAGGAGAAGGAGTCACGGCAGAAATATTTAAGTTGCGAGATGAAAAGATAAAAGAAAAATCTCTCAAACTATACTCAACGTGTCTCAGGAAGAGAGGAATACCATGAAGTTTCAACACCGCTATTATTTTTCCGTTACACAAAAAAGGAAGTATAGAATGTGTCGAGAGCTACGGACCCGTTAATTCATTGTCCGTCCTGTACATAAATATTTAGCAAACTTATTCGCTTTAATCGAGACTTAATCAAGCCGGATTTCTTAGTGGATTTTACACAATGGACAACATATAAGTTTTCAATGTGGCTATGGAAAGGAGTAATGAATTGCCATTGTGTCTAGGATTCATAGATTTTGAAAATGTTTTCTACTCTGTCTTCTTGGCAGCAGTGTGTTACTCACTTGAACAGCAAGGCATCGAAGCTATATAGACTAAATTGCTACAAAACCTATTCTCCACTCTCTGTCCACATATCTGTCATTCGACTACGTCAATAGAGTGCAAGGATTCGCCGTGGCTACAATCTTATTCAAGCGCGCTACAATCGCATCAGAACGCAGTCAAATAATACTTTTACAGAACAGTTATTTTAGCAATATCTTGAGTATGATGATTTTATTATCACAATTAACTTCACTCTGCTCTGCAATATAAAATAAAATGGATGGGAATTCACTATTTTAATCTAACGTTGCAAGCATCAAGTGTGAATGGAAACACAATATTAACTAAGAATAGGAAAGACTAGAAAAGACAAAATAATTAACACACTAAATAATACCATACTGCTATAAAACGTAATAATGTTTTATAATATATGTTTGATATGCTGTGAACTTACACCTCAGTGATACAAGTATCTTAATATGTTACGAATATATCAAAGAATACTGTTGAAAAAGATTATTGTCTGTATACTTTTTTTTCTCTCTGTTTAAAAACTATATGGACACGTTATACCTGTCTGGCTTTAACTTTTGTTAACCGTCCTTTTCAGGGAGAAACTATATACTTGTATCATACAAACGCGTATCAACTAAAGTACTGCCTGAAAATTTTTATTACTGTCTAAAAAACATTCTTTTCAGAACGAAATCGTATCAATTATTATCCACAAACGTGCTTTTCAGGGCAAAGTATGTCAATTACTATCGAAAAAACGTCCTTCTCAGGTCTAAATTATCTCCCAAATTACAGTACAGATCGGAAGGAAGCTCCCATCTAGTACAGCATCCAGGACAACATTATAATCCTGCTACTATATACCTAATAATACTATTTAATGCAGTATGTCGGAACCACATTACTTTGACAGCTACACTAAAATTATTTCAGTTTCTGATCGAATAATCGTGTCAATAGTTTTTATTTCTTTCTGTGATTGATATTGGACTTTACGAAGGCTAACCTAATCCAATACAATTACGTTATACCCTAACCAGACTTGCAAAGTTATCGATTAATCTGTTTCACGTAGCTATTCAATGACATTTACTAATAATGGTATTCTGCTGCTATGACTAACTATCTGTCCTTGATACAAAATTCTGTTAATGCAACGTATGTATGGAGTACCAAATGAAGTATCTTATACACTTTTATTAATGGTTGCAACAGTTAATGGCACTGTTCATCATGGTAATTTTTCTGTGTTAATTTCAATAGCGAGGAGATTCTTCAACAACTCCAGTCCAGTGAATGGCGCCATTCGGCGTCTCCACGACCGAAAAATGTTAAATATGAGCCAGTAAACTTGAAGGTCATAATGATAATATCCTATGACCACGAAGGCATTATTCTCTCACATCAAGTGCCACTATGGGTTACCGTCAATGCTGCGTACTATGCCTCTTACCTCTGCCTGAGTCACCATTTGCGGCCTGCATTAGGACATAAACGACGGCATTTCCTGCAGCCTGAACCATTTCTGCTTCATCACAACGTCAGATGACATTCTGGTCATGCGGTTACTCTTTTGCGACGATGGGGTTGGGAGGTAATGAAGTACCTGCAATATTCCCCGGGTATGAGCCCCTACAGTTTTGATTTGTTCCCAAAAAATTAAAGAACCACTTCTGAGACAACGTTTCCGTGATATTCCCAGCAGTGTTCGTGTCATAGTGTGCTCTCTCGAAACCCGTCACAAACAGGGGCTCTCAACGGTATCCAGCGTCTGCTAGATATCTGGAAACGTATTCACCAGGGAGACAGGGACTACATCGAGGGAACGTAACCATATTCACGTAACACATTTTATATTCATTTTCCAGATATGTTATCACTTCAATCAATCAATCAATCAATCAATCAATCAATCAATCAATCAATCAATCTATCTATCTATCTATCTATCTATCTATCTATCTATCTATCTATCTATCTATCTTTCTATCTATCTATCTATTTATCTATCTATCTATCTATCTATCTATCTATCTATCTATCTATCTATGAGGATTAGGATTATCTAAAGAGTCTGACAATCTTCCATCATCACATATGGTGTATCGTTATGCGTCATAACTTCTTGGAAAAGCAAAATTATTGTTTTGGTGCATCATCCTAAAGGGAAAAGACGGTGATGTGAAATTGATTGGACGAGATAAAAATTATTATATTTTGTTGAGTTCTAATAATAATTGCATGTGTAATACTAATGCAGAAAATACATTTATTGTTAATTGTTTTATAAAGACAATTGAAGTATTATTAGAACTTACCTTTATATTTTTAATTTTACATTTAAACAAAAAACAATACATATCTTGTTACTTTTTGATTTACTTAATTTCAGATTTTTAAGATTGTCACTACTGTATCCTATTCAAATTATAAACAGTTCGTAACTCGGTCTGATAGATTGCTAATCTCAATTTAGCGATTTTGTTCTTCACGTAATAGTTTTAACATACAGACCCTGCGTAAAGGTTGCCTCCGCTGTCTAACACCATTTTTATTTTCCTTTAAAGTATTATAACTCGAAATCGATGTTCTCACTTCGAACTGGGTATTCACAAAGCAACAATAATATCGCAGTGTTCCTTAGGTTTCTCTATGGTAGAGACAATTAATACACGGGAGTGGATTTTAGCCCTTATCAAGTTTTATTATAAAAGATAATAATGCTAATAAAATTACCGTCCCGTAGGAAACTAATTACAGTTTAGATAGCAGGATGATTTCTGTAGGCTTCTTCTTCTTTGGGTGTTAGTTTTGGGTTAAAGGATTGCAACGGTGAGTGTTAGGAGCTGTACCAATTGCGAAGCCAACTGAATACGGATCTGTTTTAGGTTCGGGTTAAGTGCATACCAATTGCATAGCCAACTGAGTATGCAGGATCACACCAATTGCGTAGTCAACTGACTGTCGGGTGTTTGTACCAATTGTGAAGCCAACTGAGTACCAAGGAATGTTCCTGTTGCGAAGCCAACTGAGAACGGAGGAAGGAGAGGAGATGACCACCCAGGAGCGAGTGATCCTTGTGCCTTACGTTGAGCCATTTTATAGGTGATTTTTTTGGGGGAGGGGAAGTCTTCGTTTTTCTCCTTCGGCGACTTTAGCTCCATCTGCTGTTTACTTGTAGAGTTAACTGTCGTCTGCTCCTATTTATGTGTCACTACTTGTTTACATGACTTTTACACATGTTTGTCCTATAAACATGATTTCTTTGTTTACGTAATGTCCACGTGTTCAGAGGATACGCGAAAGATTGCAATATTGTCTGATTTTATTTGAGGATCTTGCTGACTATTCTAAAACTATTTGTATATACGTTTGGTTTGCCAAGTTTAAGTATATAAAATGGCGAAATCGTGTAATGGGCGAACGCTAGCGTTAATAAATTTTAATACTATCAAGCAGCCTCATTGATAGGAATTTACATTTGAAGCATTGGAAATTTGCCAATTTGCTTTAACATGAAATCCATTTTCTATAGTAAAAGCAAAACTAAATGGAGTCCTCTAATAAGTAAGGTCGGTAAGGTTGAAGATTTGCGGACTAGTAGTTCCATCTATTAGACAGATATATATTACGAGCTCCTGCGTAGCCTAGTCAGTAGCTCGCTCGACTTCAGTGCGAGCGGTCCCGGGTTCGATTCCTGGTGAAGGCTCAAAAATATTTCGGTGTTGACCCAGCGGGGGAGCTGCTGTTAATAAAACAGCTGTGGCGATCACAGTGAGAGCTTCGGCTCTCCTCTCCCAACCCACCTGGTCAGCGTTGGAGCAGTTGAGCAACTGCTCCCTTCGGGGAGAGGCCTCATCCAGTAGTGGATTGAATATGGCTGTGATTTATTAATATTATTATATATATATTACGTAAGTTCAATTTCATTACTGTATTTTTAAATGTTACGTGTTACATTTTGCCAAGATCTTTCTAGGTTCGTTGCTGTATCTGAAATGTGTTTTATATTTAACGCTGTTCTGTTGTAAAGTGGAAATGAAATTGCGTTATCCAAAATTTGGACTATTTTGGAATAAGCTGTTACAAGGTTTTGGGTTATTTCGGAACAAAATATACCAAAATTTCGTTGTTTTTTTGTTTTTCTGGAATACGTTATTGTATATTTTGGTCATTGTGGAACAAGCTATTGGAACATTTAGATTATTGTGGAACAAGTTACTGTAAAATTTGTGTTATTGTGGAAAGGTGCAAAAGTGTTATAGTGCAAACATTTGGGTGCTTTGGAACAAGTTATTGCAAAATTTGGCTCTGCTGATTCATTCATTTTGTCTGATGTGATATAGATTAAAAAAAAAAAAAATGAAATTCAAAACAATTTTTGAATCGTGAATTTTGACATAGATGTCTCTCGTCATTATTATAAATAATGATGATAACGGCAGATACTTTATGACAAGTTTAGTACTGTCCACCATTTTAAGTCTTTCACCATCCTTTTCGACTTAGCTATCGGTTTCTCTTTCTATGTTCTCTGCACCATACTTGACATCAGTTCTGCATATTTTGGAAAATTCTAGAAGAGAAAATATCATATTATAATTTTGGAATATAGGCAAGGTAGGAGCTACAGAACTTCATGATCTGAACTAATAATTGTAACGAAATTCCTTTTACTCGCATATTATGACGTCATAGTGATGTCATCTGTGCTAAAAGTAACTTGTTTTGCAGAAATCATAACTTAGATTCATTAAATTCCAAAACGTTACCCTGCATAGTTTCCAAAAACTAATATTTTCTTCAGACTTTCCACATTTCTCAAGAATTGAAAATAATTACATCCATATACGTAGAAGAGTGCTCACCGATGAACGACATCCCTCTAATTTGTTAGGATTTAGACCCTAGCCCTAGAAACGTAAAATTCTTAACGATCCATGCCAGGTTAGTTAGGGACGTTTAAAGGATTTCAATGACACCAAAATTATGACGGTAAGCCCTACCTCTTTCGCATTTCCATGGTTACCAAATTATACATGTGTTTATCATCTAAATTCTTCCGGTGACAACTCTAGTGACGGTTACGATTCATATGATCGATTCATTTGTAGGTCTGATATATGAAAGATCCGTTTACATCAAAAGTGCATATAGCCTGTTATTCTAATGTGCTAGAACATCGATATCTCGAATCTGAAGGGAAAAAAAGAAAATTCGAGTTATCGAATATTTCAGCGTACCGAGATTCGAGTTATCGAGAGACTTAATACGGAACTTCGAAATATAGAGAGCCGGAACTAACTGACACATCTCTTCTACAGTAAGAATCCTACATCTTCGCTTCGCCATCATACGGTAAACTGTATGCAGAGCAATGTATTCTTGTAGTCTGAGGCGTTAGGGCAGCGTCTCCAATGTCTTTGGTTCGAATCCCGCCTGAGGCAAGAGATTTTATCAAGAGCTCCACTCATGTAATAGAGACAGGACGAAGTCGAAAAGTTACTAAACTGTTCCATGTAAAATAAAATTTTACTTCATGTTGATGATCATGACGCAATAGACACGCGGACAGCACTGTCAGTTGTGGGAGCAGCTGACGCCTCCCGTCCGTTTAAACCGTTGGATAATGTTCTACAACAAAATAACAATGCGATGAAGATTCTTGCCAACGAAAAGGTTCGACTCAGATAGTTCAACTCTCTAAACTTAAATTTACAGAGGTTTGACCGACTAAAACTTCTACTTATAGGGGTATTTATCCTGTAACTTCGACTTGTAGAGGTTTTCTGGTAAAAGGTGTGGAGTTATAGAGCTTGAATGGCAAGTCCAGAAAACAACAAGAATTCGAATTATGGAGCTTTTACATCAGAACATTCGACTCATAGATGTAAATTAACACGTAGTGGAATAGGAAGTTGAAGCGGGGAATGAATATAATTCAAGATATCGAGGCTCCACTGTATAATTAGTTAGAACGCGAGTTTGTTAATTGGTGGAAAGAAACGTCATCATGGATTTCAAAAGGTCTTAGCTGAAGTTTTGTCGTGCAGTTCAACAATAAGTTTCATATTTAGTACTACTATGTTTGTATTGTATATAAATCTATGTTCACTCGCACTTGACGTCATTGAAGTCCGCAAGGACGTTGCAATTTAGTGAACAGGCCAAAATTAAATAAAGTAAAACTGAATCCAAACGTCAATACGCCATCTTAGTAGGCCCAGCCAGATTTTAGGAGATTACTTACAACATGTTAATCTGTTGAGACTGAGAACTAATATACCGTAAAATCCATCGAATTAACTGTTGTTTGGTGCCAAGTTTCATACCACCTCTTTATTCCCAGCAACCAAGATGATGGACTAATGTTTTGAATGTATGGTTCAGTTTTTATCTAATTTGGATCTATTCTCTAATTCTATCACCACTGGGGGCCTGGATGACGTCATCTATAAGCAAATAATATGCTCTCGTTTTCTTTCTGTTTCATTGTTTAAAATTTCCTTCGTTGCACTGGAGTTGAGCTTGTTGGCTCAAACGTATCTGTAGTTAATATATATTCAAAGTAGACCAATATGGTAAACAAACCTCTGATGAATGTATGTAAGCTAACAAACGAACGTACTGATGGGGCAGACAAGAAGTGGAAATATTATTATGTTCTCAAACTGCTGAGAAAAAAAATGGAAGACACACAGTAACGTGTGGAAGGTCCTGCTGGAGGGTGTTCTTGATGGCCGCCATCTTGAAGTCCGCTATATTGAATCTCGATTGATTTTCTTAAATAGGAAGGGGGCCGTGTTATATCCCCAATAACACATAAACGTTGAAAATACGTGGATTAAACGTTAGTACCGAAACATTATGTTAACGTTGTAAATGCACCGAAATGTCCGCCTCTTCAACGGTTTATTCGACGTTGAAAAATGGCTAAGAAACGACGAAGAAACGGGTTTAGTTGGTCAAAACAGAGCACAAATGCTGTCTATTGGTATACACATATTTAGTTCCATTTTATCAGTTGCTTTTATCATGATATACGGTGTTAATTTTCCAACAGTAAATAATCCGAGCGGCGGGGGTTTAGTTGGTCAAAACAGAGCACGAATGCTGTCTATTGGTATACACATATTTAGTTCCATTTTATCAGTTGCTTTTATCATGATATACGGTGTTAATTTTCCAACAGTAAATAATCCGAGCGGCTGCTGCGGGGTTCGAACACAAGAACGTTCTGCACTTCTCGTTAGTAGCTTGACGTGCTAATCACTTGCCAAGATTCCACCTGGAGAGTCCACTACTCTTTTACTGTATTGTTTAAATTAAATGTTCGTTGAAATATGGTTTAAAATTCAACCTGTTTTCAACATGCAAATGAAAACATAAAAATGTAGTAATTTTCATTGTATTTGTTTTAAATTATAATGTTTAAGCAATTAAATTAGAAATACAAGTGTGAAAAGAAATCTAGGACATACAGTATGAAGGATAGTTGAAAGTACGTCACATTAACGTCGCATCAACGAAATTCAATCTTCATTGAAATATGGTTTAAAATTCAATCTGTTTTCAACATGCACATGAGAACACCAAAGTTAGTTTCTGTCATTCAATTAGTTTTTAATTATATTTTTTGACATAACATTAATAAGAAATGCATTAAACAAAATCTATTATACCATAGTTGAAAATAGCATATTGAATACACGTTGTTTTAACGTCATATCAACGCAATGACGTCTCTGTTGAAATATGGTTTAAAAATAAACGTAATTTTTCAACCGATAAACGGTTAATCAACGTTGAAAACACATATGTGTTCTACTGGGGATGTTATTCTGGGCTAGAATTTCACTAGAAAATACGTTTGTGAAGTCAGTTTTACTGTAATTGTATAATTGTGAGAGGTAAGGGTATGTGGCCGTCATGGGGGTAATGTGGAATAGCCTGAAAACACCATTTTGTTTTGAAATAACGAAGAAAATGAAATCCAAATGTATATAAATTGTTCCTGGGTATAGCTCCCTATCGATATGGATTTGTATCTATTTGTTTCATTTCTGCCGTCATTTCAAAACGAAACGGGTGTTTTCAGGCTATTGTATCATTACCCGTATAGAAGTGACATACACCATTAGCTCTCACAATAATACATTAACGGCAAAACTAACTTCAGAAATGTATTTCTAGTAAAATTCTAGCCCAGAACGACATATTACACGACCTCCTTCCCATTTAAGAAAATCAATCGAGATTCGATGTGGCGGACTTCAAGATGGCGGCCATGAAGAACATACTCTCCAACAGACAGCGCTCTCATTAATGTGTATTTGCGTTCCATTCATTTTAACAATTTAATAATATAAGGATATTTCCACACTTTTTTTTATCACTTTCCACAGACAGAATTTGACTATCATCGATATCTCCCAAAGGAAATGCGCTCAAGAGGCCAAAATTTGCATGGCCAAAAAAATTTGACGTTCTAATCACGACGGAACAAAAAATGTAATGCTTTTCTGCCCCATCAGTACGTTTACTTGTAAGACTATGGTACTTCAAATCATATATACCCTGTGAACGTTACATAAACATGGAAAGAGAAACGCCTTGAAGTAAAATTAAGAAATGACAAACAGTGGATAAACATATACGCATATTATGTATGAAATATTAAGAGAGGTGTCATGAGATTGCTGTCCAATTTGTCTCTTTCAGATAGGTTTGAACGTGGGAACTTCCTAATTGAAGGGTTTCAGAGATACTTTCTATATATTCTGTATACATACATCCAGCCTGTTGTCAAACGAAATCCCCTTAACCACTACTATAACTATTATATCCAGACACTCAAATAAAGGTTTAATATCAACAATTTTAAAGCCATCAGTGTCACTAGTAACTTGTTACAACCGTTAAAGACAAAAGTGTCAGTGGCAGGCTGTTGAGCTGTCTGAAGAGGTCTTTGTGAAGAGGTATTTCTGCTACGCAGTAGAAACACGCCATATTAGGAACGAAACAAGCCTCCGGAACAGAAGACGGGAAGAAGAAAATTGACTCTCGGAGAATCATTTGTGTTTTGTCGAAATGGACTGAATAAAAGGGGAGGAAATTGTTAAGTGTTATAAAGAAAAGTTCAGGATATCGCGCCATGGTCAATTCTCAGGTTGGATTGATCATTTGTTTAGGTTCCCACAATTAGCCTTCAGTCTGTTTACAAGGTGAGTTTCTGTCCGTTTTTTCTTTAGTTTCTTCTTGGTAGATACATTGTATACAAAAAGTAAAGAAAAACGAGAAAAAGAATTCTTGGGAAACTTAAACAAAAGCAGAATTCAGGATAAAGGACGAAGTAATAGTAAATAGATATCAAAGTTAAAAATAGAAGAAAATTTTCCATAACGCACGCCAAAGACATGGTGTTTGAGAAGAATTTGGGATTCTTTCCTAGAGTTAAACAATTCTCTGAAACATAAAACAGTCAGATCTTGAAAATAAAGAAAAACGCAAGAATAAAACGAACAGGTGCTGGAAACACAGTGAGACCTTGAGACACACTACTGCTGGTGGTCCATGATTGTTCATTATCGTTAGAGAGAAGTATTCGGTATTTAGCTTTATCCTTCTTCATTTCTGGAAGAAAACAGCGGACATTCAATTCATGTTAAGGCTAGATGTTACTTTTGGTTTCTTCAATTTTTTCTTTCTCATTTAACCCTCAGTCATGCGGCTATAATTTTATAGTGACGAACATGTTTTCTAACGACACTGAATTAACGATGTTTACATCAGGGAAATTAATGTACTATCGGCGGCAAAAATAAGTATCCACATAGATTCCACGCTGAAATGTATGCATCCCAAATGCAATCAAAGTTTAACGGGTTGCATTACAACAGGAGGACCGTAAACTTGCATTCTGGCATTGTGCATGTTTAAGAAAAATTAATAGGGAGACAAAGATGGGGGAAGGGAGAAAGAGAATAGTACTGTTTTAATCTTCATAATATAAAATGAAATTCTTGCGCCAGCAATTTACAATATATATATATATATATATATATATATATATATATAGGGGTGCGAATAGTTTATCAACTTGAGACTAATTTCTAGGTCTCTAGATAGCGTACCTAACACACAGGTATGTCATAACACCGCAGAGTCCGTCTGCCCATTCCGTGTCCAAAAATAAATCGTAGGAACTACAAGTTGTAGAGAGGTGATTAAGGTGTCATTGAAATGGCTTTGGTTAAACTTTCTCAGAGCCGACTTGCATGGCGTAGTAGCTCAGTGCTGCCAACTCATTATTTTACATTTTTGCAATTAACTCCTAATGAAAGTATTGAAGAAAGAAGGTGTGGAATGGAAAGATCGAGGACATCATGGAATAGGGATAAAAGTAGGCGACGACTTAACCAAACCAACAGCAGAAGGTCGAGGGTGAGAAAGGGATTTTGTCCGTTGCCAACTTTATTAAATACATATAAGAAGAGATTTACAAAGATATTATTCAAAATTTGAGGAGGAGTTACGGTCTGAAGGAGAAATTGTTTGGAGAGTTGCAGGGTAACTAAAGGTCCCACCCAGGAAATTAGTAAAGAGCCCACTTACTGGTAATTAAAGAGTCCTTGTGTCAGTGGACGTTGCGTCGTGTGGGGCCCGAAAGACACATTTCAAGGGCCTTCATACCCTACATGGTAGTGAGCTCCAAAAGAACTTGCAAGAGCCCTTCGGTATTTTGTGTAGCAGGTCACAAAATACGAAGTATTAAATAGATCTAGTGTCTTAAAAAATATGAATGTATTAAATCAATGTGTACTTACCATTAAACTTTACATGGATACTTATTTCTATTTGTGAGAGTTCTAAACTAGGTCTGCTGAAAACTTCAGCGCTGCCTTTATTTTGTTAATAAGTTTTGTATGTCAAAATTGCTAATTTTGGAAGGTCGCCAATGCTCTAACGCTACCAGTAGTAATACAAGTGGATTAAGTGGTACCAGTATCTTAACGCTTTCAAAACAAAAGGTGCGGCGGAAGCCCACCCGAGAATTTTTTATTTATGAGGGTGTTTTAACCATTCTCTCTAGTAATTTGTATGAATAATATATTACACTAAAATGAGTTAAACAATACAAATAAAAAATTAAAATCACACTTCTATCAATAATGCATTAAATGTTTCATTAATAACTATTTATAACTTTCAATAGTTAAATGACTACAAATGAAAAGCGTAGGGTGATGAATATCGTTTTCGTATTATTCAATTGCATTTCTTGCCGACCCCGATAGCTTACATATCCGGGGCGTCATGCCAGTTCTGGGTTCGAATCTCATCTGGAAGATTTGTGGATCTTAGGAACGTAACAGCTAATAGAATCGAGAAGGGTCCAAAGTCATAAGTTTCTAAAATGGTCCAAAACATAATGTCTGTGCAAATATATCTCTTTGGGGTTCTTTTGTTTTCAGAACAAACTCTTCTGTGCTACGCGACGGTCTCTATTACGTTCTTGACGAATCAAAATCAATAGGTTATCACCAGTGAATTATTAATACAATCCTATTCCGTCTCTGTTCCGAAAAACCAAATAATTACAAGTTGTTAAAGCGCTTGTTTGTTAATACTACCTACATTTCTCTTTTCAATTTTCTGCCCTCGTCATTGAAATTACACACGCATAGACGCTTGCAAAACACGAGGCTGATTTAATTGCTCAAATCATATCGATATATATACATACACGTTTCTGTAATAAATCTATAGCAAAAACTTTTTCCCAAACTCCAACCCCATCCGCTGAATCCGACTCGATCTCATATGTTCCCGTCCATCCGTGCTTGCTGATTGAAATTCAGCGTCGATGAATTAATTAATGTAGTGGAATTTCTCAGTCCGCGGGCATCTATTTCACAATGATCCGTATTCATTGTCTTCCTTTTTTAAGGTCCATCCCTCACTCCTGCTGTGAGTTGGAACCATTTCGCTGTACTGTCCTCACTAGCATCATCAGTAGCACGCGAGGGTAAATAATAATAAAAAAAGAACTCTTGTACACAACGAGATGATGCGCATACAAGCAATTGGGACCTATTTGTTTATGCCAGCATTGCACGTACATAAATTCTCCTCTCTCCCACATTTAATGTCGCTCTTATCCATTAGTGATGTATGCGGCAGAGCAAGTTAACGTTTACGCCGATAGATGCTGCTGATGTGTGTTGTATAAATACATATCTCGTCTCGTACACTCATCTATCATTCAAAAGCTTTGTACTACGTTGCTGTTTTCTCTAAAAATAACGACTTCATTTTACGCACGACAGACTATCGTTTGTATCGTTTCGACCTTAAAAAGAAGATGTATCAAACATCAGTAACTATTGTTTATTTATGATTTCATTTAGATAAATTTTAGAAACAGAGCCGGAGAACTATCCAAAATGGGTAGACAAATTCTGCGACAAGTGTCATCATATTTGATTTAATGCTTATTTTTATATTTTTATATGCAACTTTAGCGACTGAGGGAGAAGGGTACAAATATGAGAACTAGAAGACATTTGGGGTTTCATGTGTGCAAACTATACTTCACACGAAACAGATATACTCCATCTATCTTCAAAATTATTTAATCATCAGTGTTTATATTACTACTAGACATCACCCTTCTTGCCCTCTGCATTTCAAAATGTGAATATAAACATTAAATCAGATTTTATTTAAGGTGAAATGGGTCTCGTCTGGCAATGAACTAAACAGAACAATAGTTTTCGCACTACACGTTAATTAAGGGGAAGCAGCATTGTGGCGTTTATGCTGACATTAACAATCACTTACACATAACTTACATTGTTTTACGAACAGACCAGCTTTAGTCGGATTGGCCTTCTGTCTCCTACAAAAAGATGCGAAGGAAGGCATACAGTTCTCATGGTAGAGCGGTTATCATTGCGAACTCCGAAAAACACTATGGAGAGAAGCAGGTGTAATTTCTGCTATTTGACATACTGTCTGGGGTTTTTCAGCCTTTCCATCAGTTTCTCTAGGCGAATGTCTGGTAGTTGTAGTCATGATTCCGGGAAAGGTGCTTGCCGAGGAACGTTACTCCTTTTCGGTCCTAGGCCATAGCTACCTCTTTACTTTTTTTTTTATAAGCACAGATTTGTTTTTAGAAAGATGGGGCGTGTGTGATGTAGGGATGGCAATTCGCTCGGCTCGAGCGGCGAGTCTAACGCTCGAGCTCGACTCACTGTAACCGAGTTGCAGGGTGAGTCTCTCTGAGCAGCGACTCGGCTCGACTCGAGGACATAGTGAGCGCCGACTCGGCTCGACTCGAGCACATAGTGAGCGCCGACTCGACTCGACTCGAGCAAGTCGTTGACATCGAAATAACAAAAAAAACTTTTTAAAGACATTCTATTCTTAATCAATCGTACTAAAAGTAATAATAATAATAATAATAATTTTGTTTATGCATAACTAAAAAGAAAAGAATGGGTGCGTCATTTCAAGAATTTACAAAGTGATTGTATATGAGAGAGCGCCACATGCTTTTTTAAAGCCTGCATAAACATTATTTTCCTTTTTAGTACGAATTGATTAAGAAAAGAATGTCTTTAAGAAGTTTTTTTTCATTATTTTGTTATGTTAATTTAGTTTCACTATTTTCTGTTTCTTTCCTACTAACTTTGGAAACAATGATACTAGAAAGCATGATAGGTGATGTGAAGTTAATTTATTGAGCTCCTTGGCAAAGTAATTTCTGAGTACAGACTCGACTCGACTCGAGCAGTTCTGATTACCGACTCGACTCGACTCGAGGACTTCTGATTACCGACTCGACTCGACTCGAGGACTTCTGATTACCGACTCGACTAGACTCGAGCACCTACTGACTGCCGACTCAACTCGGGCACATGGTGAGCGCCGACTCGCCTCGACTCGAGCACATAGTGAGCGCCGACTCGACTCGACTCGAGCGGTTGTGACCACTGACTCGACTAGACTCGAATAGGTGCTGAGCACCGACTCGAGTCTGACCGAGTCGTGAGTTCGCGACTCGAGTCGAGCGAGTCGTTAACATCCCTAGTGTGATGCAACCACAGCTCGGACATACCACCAACATACTTGAAGTGTAATTTCAGCAACATGAGACAGTCAGGAGAAAAGAAATATAGTGGTTTCCGATTTAGGAAGGTTTTCATTCACAACTAATTAGATGTAAATATCCTCCTCCACACAGAGTTCGGCGTCTATTGTAACATAAATTGACTACGCTCGAGGCAAGCAGTTAGGAACTTGGGAATAGTTGACAGGCTCCTCAAAGTCAATCGCCATGCCATTTAGAAAGCATCTTAACCGTCATTGCGTAGAATGTTCAAGTGTTCACCAAAGAAAATTGTATTTCTCTCTTTCCCATACGAAGAAAGAAAGATTGGTTGTTAGAGAGAGAGAGAGAGAGAGAGAGAGAGAGAGAGAGAGAGAGAGAGA